>CAEMYA010000165.1:388270-400876 GCA_903131615.1 Diplodus sargus | reverse complement strand
ATGATTTAAATTGTTTAAAAAGCATATAGCCTATAACTTTATTTTGTTTTGTTGAAATTTAGCTATCACTGAAACTGAACTATAAACTCACTGAAATACTATGTTTGGTCAGTAGTTTGGGACTCTAACCCCTTGCTTTGCAGTAGGAAAGGAGGAGAAATTTTCTGGTGCTTGCAGACTAAGTTACTGCTCTCAATCCGATCAGAGAAACGTTAACAATATTAAATCGCAACGACCATAGAGCCTCATTTATGTATTTTTTTCCACCCCAACTCTATTTCCACCACGTGCAGTTTTGGAGATAAATTATTATTATTGTTATTATTATTAATAGATTTTTTTTAACAAAATATAAACGTATATAACAAACTTAATAAAAAGTTGCAGACTTGCAGACAATGAATCTAAATTCCATTGTATTCTGAGTATTCAGTGCTTCCCCTACCAAGTAACTGTCATGTTGTTCTTTTCACACATATAGGAAATTATAGTCAAAAATATCATTAAAATGCACAGTTTTATGTAAACAGCATAACAAATGTTCACTGGCCTTACGGTCGGCTATACAGGGGCCCGGTATTATTTCTTTTCATGGGGCCCAAAATCGCTGGCAGCGCCCTTGGTGACAAGTGTCATGAAATCTCTTGGTGGAGCCACTGAGTAAAAAGTTTTTCAAGTTTCAGGTTGTAAAGAACTTCTTTAACCCAGTAATTATATGATGGAGAGCTTCCAATCAAGCAGAATCAGCTGGCGAGCCAACAAGGTTGAGAAAGTCAGGGCCCGCCTAACCTCAGCAGAGAGGTCAATGTCAGGAGGGGAGCCAAAAATAGCCAAGATATATCTTAAAGGGATGTTCCTGTGTAAGTTTAATCCATGGGCTAATGTTACACCCCTGTAAAGGGGTATATTAAATGAGAAAGACACAGACACGATGTTGCTTCATTCACGTCCAGTGTTGTAATGCACTTTTCAAAAATACACAATTTTCTCAACGTCACATTGCTATCGAATCAGCAACCGTTATAACAACTATTATCTCAAAAGACTGCTCAGTT
This sequence comes from Diplodus sargus, assembly GCA_903131615.1. NCBI lineage: Eukaryota > Metazoa > Chordata > Actinopteri > Spariformes > Sparidae > Diplodus > Diplodus sargus. The sequence continues at coordinate 399,821 of CAEMYA010000165.1, read as the reverse complement.
AGAAAAATAAAACATTGTACTAGAAACATAAAATATCTTTACAATGGTTTAAATCAGAATTGACAAACTTACTTTCAAATGGACAGCAAACTGTATAGCAATATAAACTCATGTTTTACATCTACTTCTGTTCAAATATAAATGAAAGTATATCACATCTGTCGTGTATAGTAGTCACAACCAACTTATATCCTGCAAAATGGAAGCTATTAACATCACTCTTTTACCCTTACAAATAAAAGAATAACAGTGCTACATAGTTATCATCAAATATTCTCGTTCAATGTCGAACATTGCACACAAACGGCACAACTACGGCTCTGAAATAATGCCGTCCGCTCCGCACCACGCAGCTAGCAAGAAAGCTACGGTGGGTTAGCATTCAAGTGAACAAAACTTATTAGCTCTCAAAGTTACTGCAAACTCTAGTATTTTACTTCGTATTTATCTTTCACGGCACAGAAAACATAGAAACATGTCAAAAGCCGATTATGTTCACTTTTCTTACTTGTAAAGGGGAATATTAAATGAGAAAGACACAGACACGATGTTGCTTCATTCACGTCCAGTGTTGTAATGGACGGGTGAAAACACCGTCTTCCCCTCTACCGTCTTAGCTCAGACACAAGCAATCAAAACCCGAACACCAGCGGTGATTTGAGGATTAGCTTTCAAGAAATAACTTAGAAGAAGAAACACTTTAAGAAACAATATAAAACAGTAATCAGAGAGCTTTTCCAAAATAACATAAGGAATTAGTTATGTTTTAAACACAGATATCCCTTTTAACTTATCACTCTATACTTGTTTGTCTAGAAGACCAGAGTAGCAGATAATAGATCACTCGATCAGCATTTGACAATTAATTTCACTTTAATCCACTTTTTTAACCTTTATCATTACTTATGATGTTATGCATTACTTATGATGTTAGGTGAACAGCAGAAACTCGTCAATGGGTCTCAGTTTCTGTTGAGATATAAAAACAAAAGTCTCTGTTTAGTTACCTTGGCATTTCCATTGTTATTACATAATATAAATCATAAAATTATACCAATATCAGCTGGTTGGCTTTTACTTTTAAATTAGATATAGTTAACTCCACAAACCAACATTACGAAAGAAAAGAGTTTGTATCAAATTTCAGAGTTACACTAGGCCTACAACTCTTAAGTCTTACATATGGATGATGAAAAACTCTTACAATTCAGTGTAATGTGGATTTATGTTGAAAAGACTTTAATCTTTCATCACAGCATCTTGCAGAATGTCCATCATGAAGCTCAAAATTATTTGTATTTTTAAATAAGTTTGACAGAATTTGACAAAAGAATGAATCAAATGTTTATTTTCATTAAGATAGGGAAAAAGTAATTTGACCTTAAGCTTGCCAATAAATGAATTTAGCACATTAAGGGTGTATATTATGGAAACATCTAGTTTATCTATTTAAAAAGAATACTGATATTTTGACTTTTTGTTTGAAATGAAAAGTACCCCTATTTATAGAATGACTCTAATATGCACTTCATGTTACCACATTTGTTACTTGCCGTTGTTGGGTGATGGACTGTGCTGATGCTGGCAGAGGCTGTCTTGGCGCTGATTATGCGCACCATCTTGTGAATCACAGCAGGTTCAATCAATCTCCAAAAGGCCATGAAACTCCTGTAGGACGCAAACCTGGTGTAGAGCTTCGTTCTCGTCAGCCCTCGCTCCTGTTTGTGGAACTACACTGTAATCGTGAGCTGGAGCCATTTCGGTCTCCATCTGAGAGTCCGAATCTGACTCTGGAGCGGGACTCTCGGCCCGCGGGCGCCGTTCCCAGACGCTCGTTCTGGGCGCAGGTAGTTCGTACCCGTTCCACGAAAAGTACACCGGTACAGTTCCCTTCTTCAACCTCCTCAGCCCCCCCGACAGTCACATTGAAATCGGTCTGCTTAAAATGCCGACTACAGACCCTGGTGTTTTTGGTCGGGTTGAAGTCATCCCTCCAGATCTTCTGCATCCACTCAGCCCGTACCGCTCAGTCAACGGGGAATGCATGAAAGCTAACTTCTTTGTTGTAACGTGACGAAATAGTACATAACGGCACACAACAATGAAGTGCTGAGGCTCTGACCCTCTGAAAGGCAAGTCGGCTCTCTTGAATCTTAAACACACTCATTGTAATAAATAATCTTTCTGCTAATGTAACTCGGTCGCTGTTGTCTCTCGCTCTCTCCTGCTCTCGCTGTCAAATCACCAGAAGTTTTGACCGGAAGTACTGGCCCATACACTCAAGTTGGAGAGACATGAGTAACTGCAGGCAAAGATGGCGCTGGAGGAGGGGCGTGGTGAAACAAATGGGCGTGGGAAAATCCAGCAAGATCACGATTGGGCGTGCCAAAACGCGGATGTACCAAGCTTTGATTGGTCGTTTGAAACAACATCATGTAGATTCTTTATCCAATGAAATTCAAAGGCGGGACGTTACGCGGACATACTCGTCATACTGTTTTCACATGTCATTGAAGCTCCGTTGTATTTAGGCTAATATTTTCGGTGGCGTAGAACTGGGGCTTAATTTATCATTGTGGACACACACACACACACCTCCTTCCTACTGCATCTCCGTTCAGTTCGGTATCCGTGATCCGTTGCGGAGCTTACTGGGGCCAAATCCAGTTTACTCCATGGGCGAAGGTCCGGGTTCATCGCAGGACCCTGCTGCATCTCTTATTTTCGCTATTTCCAGAGTTACACACACACACACACACACACCTCCTTCCTACTGTATCTCTCTTCCGTTTTCTTTCCACTTTTCCGTGAGGGTCGAGGGGATGTTGTCGCCTTTTTGCCCCTAAGAGGTTGCGGACCTTACTGGGGCCAAATCCAGTTTACTCCGTGGGCGAAGATCATGGTTCACCCGGGATGAGTCGCCAGCTCATCGCAGGACCCTGCTTCAGCTACGACGTTCAAGTTAGCCTCTGATTCAGCACTTAAGGGGAAAGTTAAGGGGAAATTACCGTAACGTGCAGTGCGACTGTTTGTACACTGATTGTCTGTTTTTTGTGACACTTCTTGATGTAAAAACATTTTAGGTAAGACATTAACTTTGTCTGACACCCGCTATTGTATTTGTGAAACGTTTATTTTATTTGTGAAAATGCTAAAGGGGAGATTTCACCGTTTTTGTTTTATACCTACAGACCTCATTAGACCAGGTCCAGATCAATAACCACTGTACCCAGACTTCATAAATCTGGACTAGATTAATCTACAGGCCCTGAATATTCATTCAGACACAGTTTCTGATCTGTGAAACCTTTATTCTATTTGTGAAAATGCAATAAAGGCAGATTTCACTATTTTCTCAGCATATAGACCACATTAGACCAGGTCCTGATCAAAAACCACTATGCCTAGACTTCTCAAATCTGGATTAAATTATCCTACAGAGGCTAATCGGAGCGTCGTGCTGCATCTCTTATTTTCGGTAATTCTAGAGTTTCACGCACACACACGCCCACACTCACTCACTCACACACACACACGCACACGTTCTTAATTCAAAGAGATGTGTGTTTTAAAAAAAGCATGAATAATACTTACCTGGTGGATGATGTTATGTTATGTTTTTGTATGGTTTCAGAATTTCATTCTGTGTTTATTTCAGTCGTTTGGTAGGTGAAATTAAAGTTGAATCCTGTGCTAAGGACAGGTGGTTTCATCTAATAGGGAAAGACCCAGGTTTAGTGTATATATCAGTCAGTCTAACCTGAGACAGGGTGATCATGGGGCACAACATTGCTGGTGCTCCCAGGGTGGTGTTACAACTGCTGTGTATGACTTTATGCACGCAAATTGTTTTATAGTGTAGGTGTGTGTGTGCGTGCATTGCAGTATATGCTTTAATCAAAATATTTTTGTCTTGTTGTTTCACAGCACATCTCGGTGCAGAACCTAGTGAAAGGTCCTGTACCTTTGATCCTGTGCCAGACCTGTTGCAACAAGTATCATTGCCCTTTCTGCCTCCCTGCAGTTTTTGAGCCTACTGAGTGCTATGCCCGTGTGTGTACTCACATAGAGTCCCACAGACTAAAACCTGTCCTGCATAGAGGTGAGCAGAGTAGTGTTTTTCAAAGTGTGATCCTTGAGGGAGTTCCAGGGGGACCCAGCTAAATGATAGTGTAGTGTGGCTTGCCGCTGCATTGAACAAACAGCTAATTTTGACTTTTTTTTTATTTATTTTTTTCAGAATTTACAATATTAATTTGTCACTTGGAGTGCTGCAAAATGAAACATTTCCACTGCCCATACTGCCCCAAGACATGCATCAACAGAGCCACATTTTTGAAACACCTTGCGAAATGTGATACCAGTCTGTGATACCATCTATGACAATCCAAATGCTACAAGACACAGCTACAGTGGCTCAAGGCACAACAGCCATGTCCCCATGCACCTTGATGTCCTCAAGCACATCAGCGAACCCATGCACCGTAATGACCCCAGGCCCCACAGCAGCAACCCCATGCACCCTAATGACCCCAGGCCCTACAGCAGCAACCCCAAGCACCCTAATGGCCCTAGGCCCCACAGTAGCGACCCCATGCGCCCTGATGATCCCAGGCACCACAGCAGCGACCCCATGCGCCCTGATGACCACAGGAATGACAAAATTAGTGGTCTTAAGTCGAACCAGTGTTCTCATCTACGCTCAATAGATTATTGCAAATCAGATGCAGTTAAAGAGGACCTGCGGGCAGATGTGTTGGAAGAGATGGTGGAAAACAAATGGGTTGGCCAAGAAAAGAAAGAGAAGTGCCTAAAACTGCATGGAGAGGCTACCGTGCATGGAACCAGCCTTGCTGCTGAAGTGGATTTCAATGGTTCTGACTCCAGTTACTTCCTTTCAATTTTTGAAAAAAAAAGTCACATACTACAGTCGATTAGGAAGGGTGATGATATGGTGGAACATAAAAAGAAACACATGGAATTGCCCTTGTTCTAAGGGTCGGGTGTCCTGCATCCATAAGTGTGTAGGGAAGTGGTATTTCTTTCAAACCAAAAGAAATCTGTTCAGCACAAAGAAAACTGAAAAATATGACCCACATGCTGAACTTTCACTGGTAGCAGATGAAGACTCTTTCGAAAACTGTGTGGATCAGCCCCTCCTCCCAGTATATCCACCAGCGAACCAGGAACTTGGAAAGATGGTGCACTACACCTTTAACAACAAAAAAACTACCAGCTGAGTGATGAATGCATTCAGTGTCATGATATGTTTTAAAAAAAACGAAATAAGTGTACATTGTGTACAAGTTTAATTATATATTTATCATATCATCGCACATAGGAAACCGTAATTATTGTATATTTACACAAGATTAGATAGAGGGTTAATAGAGAAAACTGATAAATATGATAATATAATATTGATAAATGTGTAATTAAACTTATTAAAATGTACACTTTGGTGTTATTTCGTGTTTTTGAAAAAATATCATGACACAATCATATTAATAATTTTTAAAATATTAATAATTGATATGGACCGGGTGGTGTCGCTCTCTGTGGCCAGGGGGAGGTTGCACTATGTGCGGGCACACACGTCCAGGCGATCCCCGCTTCAAATCAGAACATGTGGGAGAACCGTGATTTTGACCGACTGGTTGTGGTCTTCCAAGCCCTGGGAGGCTGCACCATGTGCGGACACACACGTCCAGACGATCCCCGCTTCAAATCAGAACATGTGGGAGAACCATGATTTTGACCGACTGGTTGTGGTCTTCCAAGCCCGGGGAGACTGCACTATGCGCGGACACACACCTCCAGATGATCCCCGCCTGAAATCCGGGGGGCGTTTTACCACGCCCACTTGCGATGTCGCTGGGTTTTACCACGCCCCTCCTCCAGCGCCATCTTTGCCTGCAGTTACCTATACTTGTGCCATGTTCCAATATCCATACTTCCCGTACTTACTGTACTTAGTTTGAGTACGTAGGGTGTTCCGATCGCAATCGCAGCAAAAAGAAGTGTACTTAAAGGACCCGGATGTTGCCCTCATAATGGCAAAAACGTTGAGTGTGCAACAATGTACACTATAGGCACTCAACGGCCGCCATCTTGTCTACGTAGCGGAAGAAGCGGAGCCAGGCAGAGGCGCTCAGCTCGGATTTTTAAAAAAAATAGCTACCGAGACAACCGCGCCTGCAGCTGAGCCATATTGCATTATTGTAGGATTGTAATTGTTAAAAAGTAAAGCCGTAGATGTCTTTTGTTTACCGTTCAAAGCGGGATGTTTTTAGCGGTTGACGAGCCACGCCGGCTGTTGCGATCGTAATTTCCGGTAAGTGAACCACGGAGTATGGATTTGGAATAACACTCACCCTGCTGAAATCTGCGTACTTAGTAAGTGCGGATAGTGTACTGCGTTTGAGTGTACTCATGGAAGTATGGATATTGGAACACAGCATTGAAGTTGGAACATCAACGGTCGCCATCTTGTGCACGGAGCGAATTAAACTTAGTTTGCTGCACCACAGCCCCTCTGGCTTATTAGCCAATCACTGCGCTTACCAAGAGGATAAAAGTAGGCCGTGTCCCTCCTCCTGACCTTTCGCTTCCTGCCTCTTCGGCCCGCCCACTTCCGGGTCATTGTAGTTGCTGCTGGCATCCGAGCACAGGCAGGCGCACGTTGCCATGCTGTTTTGTTTATATTTGTCCGTGTTTCATTCAATTAAAACTGTCATCCTTTAATAGATTTGGCGTTTCCACCGCGGTCGAGCAGATTGTTCGGGACTGTTTACCGCTGCCGACCAGAGCATTAGTGAGTTATGACATGCTCCTGTCACTGTAGCCAGGTGCTAAACTCCCCTTCCGCTCCTCTCCCTCCAACAGTCTGCTGGTCGTGTGCTGCATGGTGGCTGTCTTCCCCGCACGTTTGCTTCTCTTCACCCCTCTCCCTCTTTGGAAGGGATGCCAATGCACCCGGACTTTTAACTGGAACTGTAACTCTAAAGCTAACGCTAACGCTAACACTAAGTGTGAGCACAGCTGATCAATCACGGCTACTTGGCCACTGCTATCTGGCTACCGCTGCTTCGCCGCTGTCTGCCGCTGTCCTGCTGCTTCACCGCTGTTCTGCTGCTGCTGCTTTGCTGCTGCTGCTCCGATGGCCTGGTTCTGGTCCGGTCGGCCGCCTGTGTGTCACCTGAGTGTCCGTCTTGTTTGGAAGGTAGTAGTTGACCTTTACTACGGGTCCTTGGGCCCTAACCTAAGGTAGCATTGTTGGTAATTGGCGTATAAGATAGTAATAACCCTTGTGTCGCCACATTATGTACTCCTTAATGCGCAGTATCTAACATTAAACTGATGATATGTGTAAGCTTCTTATGGAGACAGATTAAAGAGCATATTTTTCAGCTATCTTGTGCGGAATGCATCTATTTTGCAACTCATTAGATGTTTCCTGCCATCATTTTTCAGACCTCTTATTTACAAGGACCTCCTCATCTTCATATTCCTCGGCCTGGCTGGTCTGGATTATACTTGTCACAGTCACAAGCACTCTCTGCAAAGAAATTTACATTTAATGGACTTTCATCACAGATTGTATTAATATTAAGCATAATTCACAAATGAGAAAACTGAACAGGTCTCCATGAACAGTTTCATTTGTCAAAGTATAAGAGGTTACCTGCAACAAATTTTCTTTTCACTAACTGTTTTCCAGTCATCTTCAGGGACCACATGATTGTGAAAGCAGTATTTCTCTTTCTTCTTTGGCCACCTTACAGTTTTCTATGTAATGTCTATCCGTACATCCGGGATAGTTCCCTCCATTTCTTTTCCATCCTCCAACCAAACTGCCCTGGCATACAGCATCATCAGCAACTAAAAAGGATAACAAGAGAAATTATAGCTCATGTCTGGAGCAATTATGTTTATGTGGCATCGTATATTAACTTTCAAGCTCTTTTGGGACAATTGGTTGAAATGAAATTTAAGAGATTAAAGCAAATAAAGATTGAATGCCAACCTTTAGGTTAAAAGTTCATTTCCATGCCGGAGAGGAATCAGGACAGATCCTTTGGAGAAAGGCAGGCAGACCACCTTGCGAATGAGGTCTTTTTCTTTAATTGCTTTCCTTTTAAAGACTTGACCCTCTCTCATATAAACAATTTTTAATAGCTTTGACTCACACGGCATGTCAAAGAAGTTAGCAGTGTGCCTCTGTTTTAATACACTACAAACTAGGGGTGGGCGATACTGCAAATTTAGATATCGGTTTTGCCGATACTGATACTCTTCACTTGAAAATTCCTGATCATTGAATGATTTTGTACTTTTGCCTTTAATTAGTTGATCAAGATTATAACGATAAAACACAGGACAAAGATTTTAGCCAAATAAGAAAATTATATTTAACATATCTATAAATCTACAACCTATCTGCATGTAGCCTAAAAAGGAATACTAATGTTCCTTCAACAGATACACAAAAGGGTTATTATATTCTGCTATATTCATACTTCAGGTTTGAGGCAGGCTATATATCTTAATATAAATATATATTTTTGAGTTCCAGTAACAGTGAATCTGAGTGAGCAGAGTGAGAGAGGTGGAGAGGAGTGCTGCGCTTAAGGACTAAGAGAGACGCTGCAATCACACAAACTCTGTGAAGAAATATGAGTGATTTGCTGAACTTATAGAATAGAAACTACAACAAAAAATATCGATCTCATCACGCTAGTATCGATCCGATACAAATACCCACCTTGGTATCGATACTATTGATATTTGGATCGATCCGCCCACCCCTGCTACAAACAACAGTCCCATCTTCTCTCCTCTCTTGAACAAAAGCAAACCTATCATCTTCCATCAGGAACCAACTGTCCCTCATTTTTGTTGAAATATACATTTTTGGCCTCTCCTCAGGTTGTGCACAGGCAGTCCTCTGGAAATATTCAATACTGCGTTTGGACACCTGTGCTAATGGGTTTTGGCCTGACTTGACAAGTTTTTTAATCTGTTGCAAGTGGTTCTCAAATGGAAAGCAGCAAATCTCATTCAGAGAGCACCTGAAATTAGTGATATCTTAGTGGATGTGTAACAGAGCGTGCACGTTGTACACACTGAATGTTTTGCCATAAAGCACAGGGCAACTGGCCACAAAATCCCTAACCAGTTCAGCAGAATAATCCAGATAATAATCCAATAATCCAGCTCTTTGTCCAGCTCTCAGTCCAACATGACTGATATTGCAACACTCAACGTCATAAAATGATTGTACAACTGTGAGGACACAGTATTTTTCAGTACTATGGGTCCTGTGTAGAGTAGAAACTGACAAAACTCTGTGGCCTTCCACCTGTCTAACTCATTAAGTCCGCGGGGCTGTTGCACAAACTCTCTGGGCATTTGGCATTCCGGAATTTTAAGTTTGTCTGAGATGTCACATTCCTTAGCATTTGCATATAAAAGAGCCAGTGTGTTACAGTCTCAGGTGGGGAAGTCAACATACTGGTGAAATGTTGGGAGGGTTTTGTCCAGTGAGACATGATTAAAATCCCCAGTGATGACAATAAATGCGTTAGGATGCTGCGTCTGTATCTGGGCAACAGCAGAGTGGATGACGTCACAGACCACCGCTGCATCAGCTGAAGGAGGAACGTACTCACTGATGATGATGGCGGACGTGAATTCCCGGGGCAAATAATAAGGCCACATCCCCACAGTCAGCAGTTCAATGTCCGGGGTACAGAGACGTTCCTTCACGTGAACATGTCCGGGATTACACCATCTCTCACTCACATACAGTACAATCCCTCCTCCTTTCTTCTTTCCGCTGCAGTCCCTGTCCGACCGATATATATATATATATATATATATATATATATATATATATATACATATATATATATGACCCAGGATGACCAATAGAGTGACCGATTTGCCAACCAATCACAAGTGATTTTTCTTGTTTAAAAGTAGTGGTTTCATCCAATACCGAGTCGCCAGGCATGGTTTCGCTGCTATTCATATGCTAATTGGAGCCGTTCGCACCTCTGCGAGCTCCACATATGTCATGGTTAGTTTCCGTCAGTATGTGGCACAGACGAACGCAAACTTTGCATATTGTAAATTGTCGTTAACTGCCGAAAATTAGGGAGATTTTCCGGCGTTAACGGGGACCAAAATCCCACTTTTCATGCAGTGTGTGTCACTTTTCTATTTATTTACATGGAAACAAGTTGAAAATGACAGAACTAAAGCTTCTGATCACAATCACATGAAAAACGTACATTTTGTTATTCAGTCTTACAAAAGTAATCATGATACAGATTACAAGTTTGGGAATCTTTCATGATCATCATGATCATGAAACATCATGTCTGACATCATGGACAATACCAACCACCACCTCCACCATACCCTTATGGAGCAGAGCAGTAGCCACAGCGGGCAGCTGCTCGAGGACTGAGCGCCACAGGCGGTCCTTCGTCCCTACGGCCATTAGGCTGTTCAACAGTTCAGAAGTGGGCAGGGGCCACTGACCTAGGCTCTGGTGCCAGGCCCAATCCACCCTCCCCTCCTTCACTCCTTTTGTTCACATTGTTATTCTTTTATTGATTGAATGGCCGTCTTTTTTATGGTTGTGTGTATTATATGTCTTTTTATTGTGTACGTATTATGTGTAATGTGAGCTATGGGATACATAGAATTTCCCCTGAGAGGATGAATTAGGTATCTATCTATCTATCTATCTATCTATCTATCTATCTATCTATCTATCTATCTATCATCAGCTTATCACATGCTGATGCAACAGCTGACAGGACAATTTCATCAACTAATTCTGGCTTTCATATGGACGTCCAGATCATGGCCTAGCAGAACGTCGATTTGCACCTCAGTTTGGTTGTCTCTAGATGTCCAGAACCGGGTCAGACTGGACTATAATCGCAATGTCATTCATCAACTAATTCTGGCTGTCATATGGACGTCCAGATCATGGCCTAGCAGAACATCAATTTGCAACTCAGTTTGGTTGTCTCTAGAAGGGTTCGGCGATATGGACTAAAACATTTATCATGATAATTTCTGGCATTTATCCCGGTAACGATAAAAGTGACGATAAAAAATACCAATTCACCTGTACTGTAAAACTAGAATGACTCAAATAAAACAAGTTTGAAATGTGAGAACAGATTCAACATTTATTCAAACTCTAAGGCACAAACAGTGGCAGTTAGCTAATAAAATCACAAACAACTTCAAATAAAACCTGATAACTTAAGAAAGAGAGTAAAAAAAAAAATAAATAAAAAAAAAATAAAAGTAAATATAAAGAAAATAATATATATATGTGAAACGGCGACAATATAGCCTGACAACGCCACCCAATTAGAGAGCTGGGACTCTTAAAATATTTAAACAACTTTTTCTTTCTGTTTGCAAGTCCTTTAGTTTGGTGGGAGCAACACAACAGATTTACCCAGACGGCAGCTTGAGTATACAAAAATATATATATTTATTACAATATGCAGTTAAATAAAAA
>CAEMYA010000165.1:367642-383048 GCA_903131615.1 Diplodus sargus | reverse complement strand
ATATATATATATATATATATATATATATATATACGAAATAAGCAAAACAGAAAATAATACAATATGGACAAACAAAGACAACCTTAACAAAAGAAAACATGTAGTTCAAGCAAGGACAGAGAATAGAGAAGAATTACTCACCAATAGCAATGTGCAGGTTATGACCGAAGCAGGACAGCCTTGTCCAATGGTTCAGGGCGACTGCTTTGACCACGTTAGCGCCACTGTCTGTGGTCAGGCACACCTGTTTGGTCTTGTCCAGTTTCCATTCTTGCAAAAATTGCTTCAGACCACTCGCAATATTTTCACCCGTCTGGTCATCCGGAAAAAAACTCGTCTGGAGGCAACAGCTGTTCAAACTCCAATCACTCGTGATGTAGTGGCCCGTGAGGCTAATGTACGGCTCAGTCGCTCGGCTACTCCACATGTCTGTGGTTGAGGCAAAAAACTCCACTGTAGACAGTGGTGTTTGTAAGCCATCACGGCACTCATCATACATCTTAGGCAGGGCTGTGTTGGAAAAATACTTCCTCGAGGGCATGTTGTATCTAGCGTCTATTTTATGGATCATTCGCCTGAATCCTTCCTTCTCCACAGTTTGGAGTGGCAACATGTCTTTAGCCAGGCAAAACGCCACTGCCTCCGTTAATTCTTTCCATCGTTTGCTTTGCTTATCATATGGTATGGAATGAGCAAATGCGTCGCCAATTTTTGTCTGGCTAAGAGTTTTCTTACCGGAGGCTTCGGCTGAAGTTGACACTGTCGCTTTTGCTGCATCCATGCGCATTTTCTGGCTCTCGTCATATTCTGGTTTATGCTGGTGTTTGATGTGGTGGAACAAATTGGTGGTGTTACCACCCTTTGCAATCACTGTTTTTTTTACAAACTCTGCATATAACAGAGTTTTGCTCCATGTCAGACTTATCGTAACCAAACCAGTTCCAGATAATCGAGCTGGAGCCGCTTTTAGCAACGAGCTCCTAGCTCTCAGCTCCGCCTTCCGCCATGTTTGTTATTGTTCTTCACGTGAGTCAAGTGATCAGGTCTGCAGGCAGGTGGCAGGTGCCTGTGACGTGAGTTGGGCTGCGAGTGCGTGGTCGCATACAACGTCATCAAACGAGAGTAAATCTGAATACAATAAAATTGAAAAAAAGTCATCAACTGGAATTTATCGTTATTACCGCAAGATGACAAATTCTTACCGTGGGGAAATTTTTTGACGGTGTATCGCAAACGGTAAAATATCGCCCATTCCTAGTCTCTAGACATCCAGAACCGGGTCAAGCTGGACTATAATCACAGTGTCATTCAACAACTAATCCTGGCTGTCATATGGACGTCCAGATCATGGCGTGGACCGACCGACGTGATATCAACTTTTCTTGGACGTCCATAGACGTTGCTTGCTCAGTGGGTATGACCAAGTAATGCACTCCAGGGACCGATGCTCATGCATCTCGGACTGTAGCTCCATCTGCTCTCCCATACATCTCCCCTGCCTCCTCCATCTGAGCTCCAGCACACTACTGCATATAGAGGGAGAGCAACGGTGTCTGGGAGATACTCACCACAAGTATTGTGGGGAAGACCTCTATGTGGGTGAAGTTGTGTTGGTACTGTCTGGATGGAGCCGCTGGATGCAGAGTAGTGACTGGCCATGCTGGAGTAGAGGTGATCCCAGGTAGAGGAGATTCAGAGATGAAGAAACGTTCATCAAAAAGATAGCCGCCAGAAGGATTAAAAAACAGCTCCTGGTTCAGCATGAAGGTGGTAAGTTCTAAAATTTTTAGTTTTCGAAATGCTTGTCTTGTCAGCACTTGAGACAAATGGGAGAGACATGGTTATGCTTGCCAATATGGATTGCACAGGTGATTGAATAATGGCGACATGGTGGTTGAGTTAATGAGGCACAGGTGGTTAGGTCGATGAGATGGTGGTTTGATTGGCTGGGCCTGGGTGGCAGATCAGCGAGGAGGAGTGGTGTGGTCCAGTTTCTGAACTTTACCTATCTAACTCCATCAATCCATATTTGTTTGCGTTTAACTTTTCAAAAACAACATTTTTCCTGTGGTAAAAAAAACAACATTTCCACGGAAAATATTTTAAGAGGCTTCATGTGTATGTACTGTATGTGCGCCATTCACTGTATAAAATATTGGACAGAACCCCCATGACGTCACCAAGTCAGGCCATCTTGGCAGTGCCTCCTAGATCCATCACCCGATCTGGGTCCTGATCGAGGTCCGCCATTTGATGGTGCCTGCTCTAAGGGCTCGACCCAGGGTGTAGGGGCACAGAAGGTCTCTTAAGAGATTTTAAGATCACATGTGATTAGGATTATAATTATTAAGATTTTTTACTTTAAGATTTTAAAATGGATTCTAAAATCAACAGGAAGCCAGCGCAAAGAAGTTAAAATTGGTTTAATATGTGACCACCCATTGGAATGTGTTAGGAGCCTGGCAGCAGTATTTTGGAGAGTTTGTATGTATGTTGTGAGAATTTGCTCAAGCCGGTGAGGAAAGAATTGCAGTAGTCTAAGCTGAGTAGATTAATGCATGTAATAGCATCTCAGTTTTGTGTTTTGATACGAGTGACTTGGTTTGGCCAAGAACCTGAGATGAAAAAAGCATGACTGAGAAAGCGTCTTAACAAAGGCATCAAAGCTCATGGAATGGTCAAAGATGAGGCCAAAATTACGCAGACTTTGTACCGTATCGTCATGCTGTAAACCCAGTTTCTGCCTGATATCTGTCTGGAAGTTTTCAGGGGCAACAATCAATATTTTAGTTATATCTGCACTGAACTGCAGAAAAGTTGCACCATCCAGCTCCTGATGGTGTTTACAGTTAACAGTTTACATGTAAGAACTGCAGCTGGATGTCATCAGCATATAAATTGTACAAAATGTTGCTGAATTTGCTGATTATCTGCCCAGGAGGCAACATGTATAGGGAAAATAAAATGGGACCCAAAACTTATACCTGGGGGATACCACAAAGCAGCAATGTTAGACATGAGTTCACCCAAAGAGACTGATATAGAGATATGAGGTGAACCGCTCCAATGCAGTCCCAGAAATGCCCACCAGATGTCTCAGATAATCTAGCAAACTAGAACTTAACAATAACCAACATCTGTAGGCAATTTAATTTTTTAGAATGAAGAGATTTTAGAATGGAATGGAAGTTTGGATATCTGGTCTGTTATTCTAAGGCAAGGAAGCGTCCAAATTTGGTTTCCTCGACAAAGGTTGGACAATAGCCTGTTTAAAATTACTCCTGACACATCCTGATAAAAGAGAGTGGTTAAGAATACAAATAATGCACAGCCCAATTGTGTTTAAAACTTTTAAAAAGCAAGCGGTAGGTAGGATAGTGCTGGTAAGTTAGAAGTGCTAGGAGAGAAACTATTGTTTACAGTATCAAATAGGACTTTGATTTTTGTTATTGTAAAATATTAGGTTGACAGGTAAGAAGCTCTCAGCCTTCAATGATATGCTCACTGAGAACCATAAGTTCTCTGATATGCAGCATGTGTACTTTGTGGTTTTCCAGAGGCATTCAGCTTTCCAACAATACAATACAAATTGTAATCACCACCTGTGGTGTCCACTGATAAAATGCAGTCTTTCTGGACTACAAAGAGGAATTACCCCAATAATCAAGTCTGTGATGAATGGCAGGTTGCTTCCTCAAGCAAATGCATTTCTGATTCAGGGGGTAAAGGGGTAAGCAAAGGAAAAGGGGAGTAAACAGAATGTCAAGACTTGGCAATGAAGATGCAGTGTGGCCTCAAACACTGTCTCTGACAGTAATTTAGCTAGATCAGCATGTCAAATAACTAACTTTTAAACTGACTTACTACGTAAGAAAATAAAGAAAAAAAAAATCTTAAAATATAGAATATCTTAAACAGTCTGCCCTTACGGAGTATTATTATACTCAAAAGGTCAGTAACGCTGTTATTAGACTGTAGGTCTTAGTTAGCTTGTGTAGTTCGTGCAGTGTGTTACAAACATTCACACACTAATTTGGATTTGCTTGCTTACACACACACACGCACACAAACACATACACACATGCCGCAATGTGAGAGGCTATAGGAAGCCAGCTGTTTAAACAATGAGCAGAACCCCTCAGAGGCAGGACGTGGAGAATAGGATTTCTTTTCTTTATGACACTGAAGAAACAAATTTGTCCCTCTGCTCCCTGTAGTACAAGTACAGATATGAGCCCAGCAATTAGTCTGACAATACTGTGCACACACACACACATATTTGTATGACTTCACCTTTGAAAAAATGCACACGCAGACTAAGTAGGAAGTTGAGAAACAGTGAATGGCACAAAAGGAATCGATTAAAACCCAGATGTTTTGACAAAGAGAAAGAGAGCTGCAGGGGTTTTAACATTGTTTAACAGATGGCAATTACACAACTCAATAAATTACAATTCAATGTAAGTGCTGTCATATCTGAATAATGCAGCGGGAGAAGCTGACTCATTCATAACAGCATCATACAGCTGAGCTCTCAAAAAAACTATGGTTGGAAACAAATGATATTCACCATTGTGAGTAAGCTGTGCTTAGCTCCATGCACATCCTAGATACATGATAACTTCTCAACAAGAGCCTTATTATAATAGTTTTGTAATTAAGTTTGCTATTTTATCTCTTCATTTCAACTGTGGACTAATTTTGATGTCTTTGATTATTTTTTTTCTTTCTGTGTTTTGTAAATAATACAATGCAGAATAAAAGGCTTCTTTTTGCCACACTGCTCGACCACACACACACTTTTGACTGAACATTGTGGTGATTTGTGTTTCTGTGCGTGCATGCATCCAAGTACCTGATGACATACCATCAGGTTTAGACCAGGCGAGGAGATTGACGGTCTGCTTTTTGAGTGACTGTGGCTGCCCTGTGTTGGATTTGCTTTGAGGAGATCAAAACAAATCTAACACAGGACATTTCACATTTTCAACAATGGCCTTGCAAAAGAGTTGGGATTCAAACAGTACGTTTACATGCACAGGTTAGTCGGATTACAGCCATAGTTTGACTATGCCACTAAATCGGACAACTGCCATGTTATTCTTATGGTTAGACTAGCTATTTTTCTGTTAACTCTAATGTTTCTCAATTATATGAGAATGTATGTATGTAATACAATAATATATTCCACAAAATTAAGGATTTTAACTGTAGTAAATCAGAGAATTATTTACCTTTCACCATGTTTTAAGTATTGCAATTTGCAGACTACTAAGGAAACTAAGGAAGGCCTAATCAGTCACATGACTTTGCTAGCTTGACACGAATTAGCTACTCCATAGCCATCTTGTGGTCAAATGTGGGTGCTCCCTGTGTGTATGCAACATTTCTACATGGTCTCTCCACAGAAAATAAAACTCAATCAACTCATAATTGCTTCTCTAAACCATCCTGTATAGGGGGGTGTGAGTGTGTGTGTATCACTTTCTATCCAGAAAATAGAAATGAAAAAATGACACATATTTTATTACATTATCGGCTCCAGTTGTTAAATTTTCATCCAACACTGAGCAAACACATGAAGGTATGGCAATGCCATCCACTATGCCCATTTTTGATGAGCAAACTGCACAAAAGCTGCAAAAAAGTATTTTATTTCCAAGAAATGCAGTCCTTGTTATGTATTATTACATTGTCTGCTGCAGTTATTATATTTTCAAATAACTTTTTTAATGCTAGGAGAATAACGTAACAACCAGCCAATAATGTAGTAACTTATTACATAATTATACGAATACTAATTAGCAATATCATGTGAGCAGGGCTGGACTGGGAGACTTTTTCAGGCCAGGAGTCAATCATGTATCCAGGCCACCCTGGCCTTGCTGGTAAATACAGAAACACAACAATCCTCAGCAAAATCCACTAACACACTTAATAGAAGAGAATAAAGGTGTTACGTAATAAGCAGTGCAAAGGTAACAGCTTTACATAAAAAGTCATGTCATGTAGAATATCAACTGCCTCATTGGCACATATTTTTTATGTGTAGCCTATAATATAACCTAATAAACAAAGACAACTAAGTCCAAATCAAACAATTAATCAGCTATGAGGGGACAGCCTTCAAACACATGTTCACAGAACACATGCACGCACACACTGATAGACACATATATGCAATGTATAATACAGTCCGAGAGCACAGTTCCTAATAAGCAATCACATAATCTTGACTTATATTTTAATATAGGCTCTAATTATCATACCGGAGAATACTAATGAACCCCAACCTAAATCTAAGGTTGGAATACATAATTTTCATGTTTGGGCTGGGATACATAACAGAAAGTCAGCAACAGCAAAAATTCAACAACATTAGCGCTTAATAGAATAATGCTGTAGTGGCAAGACAGCTATTATTACAAATGAGAGCCATTTATGTCAAATGGCAGTGCCTGGTGTTATTCATATGTCTGCAACTTGTTGCATGTTGGTGCTCTACTGTAGAAATGATTCTGTACCTTCTGCAACCTGCTCTGCACTGGCTTCTCCTGAAGCACCAGCAGGACTGTCATCACCATCACCACCTTTGAATAGCAAACATATGCTTACAGTGTATTTCCATACACTATAGTTCATACAGTAAGATAGTGTAGCCTATGTCTCACTCGATTTGCCCTTGTATTCATATACATAATAATGAAATGATTATATTCCATTTGTTGCACAAATAATACTTGTAAATCAGTGATTAAAAAATCCCAATCCTTATTTTAATTTCAAGGCCATGGTATATGTGATCTCGGGGGAAATACGGGGGAGTGTTCAAGATGGTGGACATGGGTACGTCATGCCAGACGGGCTTGTGAATGCAGGTGACAGCTGGAGACTTGAACCTAACAGTGGCAGAAAAGCGCCTGCCAACCTAACTTTAATTATGGTGTGGTTTTGGACATAGCTGAACTCTGCAGTTCTAAAATGTGGTGTGTGTATTACCGTGACACGTGTCAACAATGGCTCGCAGACAGAATTCACTTCAAGCTGTCTGTTCACCACAGGTGTTTGGAACCCTGGGTTTGAAAGGAGGAAGGGAGAAAAAGAGTTAATGCTTGGAGCATAGCAAGGAGGAGGAAACAACTATGGAGGGGCAATACTTACCTTTCTGTCACTCAGTGGCCAGCGAACTAAATCAAGCTCAATCACTTTCCATTGGTCGTTGTTCCAGATAGAAATGCAGCTTACCCCCAAATTCCACTAGGTTCCATGTTCAGTTCATCGCCAATCCGCCACAGCAGTGGAGCTTAGAAGTTTCATTCTAGTCTATGTGTAAACTGCATTGTGTATCCCCTCTGTTGTATCTCCAGCACTCCAGACCCTTCTGCAGCAGGTATTCAAGGCTTCCATTTTTTTGCTGAATGCCAGAGCATGGCGCATCCGTTGAGCTGAATTCAGCACAGAGCAGATCGAGTGAGACAGAAAGTCAGGCACCATAACCACATTAAAACTTAATTTTCAGAATAAAATAGTTGATACCAGCACAAAAATCCAAGCAAATCCATCCTTCTAATCTTTTGGTTGGGAACATTAAACTTTTGTCTGGGTTAGGGTTAGAGTCTGTTGATGTGTTTATAACACAATAATTATAATTGCAATCACATGTGATTCTGTAACTACCATGGAAACTGCTTGGTCTGGCCAATCCAGCTGTCCTGCAGCGCTGCGCCATGCTGCATTCAAAATGCAGCCAGTGGGTGTTGGCTGACAAGTGTGAAGCAAAAGCGCAGCGGAGCCGTTCCCCAATGCAAATGCTACCAGTGGAATTCTGGAGTCAGTGTGTGCTCACATGATGGCAAAGCTAACCTTGGCTCCACAAAGTGGAGAAGCTCAAATTAGCTTGTGATAAGCATTAAAGGAAAGCAGCAAGTCCATTTTTTTACAATGATTTTTGCTGTTGTTGTTTTTATTCAAGTTACATTAATGTAATTAATTGTGCTGTCACATTGCTGCTTGACCACCTTGCCAGGTGTATATCTGTACTGTCAAGTATTTTGTCTGACTTGGAGCGCTTAAAGTAATTTAAGGTTGAGCTGGCGTGGGTGTCATCCTCTGCCCTCAGTCTAAGCTCAACCTGAATAAACAAATGATGGATGAACGGATTTAAAAAATATATAATAATATATAATCTATTCCATGCAATCTTATGATTACTTTATTACTCAAAAATCTTAATGTAATAATATTTTTTTATATACACAGTAAATAGCCTATTACTTAATATTACTGCATGTGGCATTTTACACCTAAAATGTGGAGCTGTTTTAACCACTATAATCATCATTTCACTTTATTTTATTTCATTACATTGTTTTGCATTGTACTGAGCAACACAAACTGGGTATAGATAAAAATGTACCAACGCCTGAATAACATTTGCTAACATCGGCCAGCAAGTAACTCTCTTTCTCTCTCTCTCATGTCATGTTCCATAATTACTTGCCCATATCTGTCCACCACTTCCACGAGCTCATCTCTCTGTCCCTCATCATCACAGGTGGCCCTACCATGCTGAGGCTGCACAACTGTCTGTCTTCCGCGAGTCCCGGCCTCAACACTTTCTCCTTCACTCACTTCTTGGATACTGCTAATATTAACATGAACTTGTGCCATAGTGATGCTGCTGCTGGCTGTGCTGCTGAACATTTCAGTTAGTTTGTGACATTTAGCTGCTTCACTCTCTAAATGTCACATTTTTTTCCCTTCGCCTTCTCAGCCCCACCCTTTTCTTTGAGTTTTTAACCGATGCTATCCATATTTTTACCATATAAGTGCCAAAGATACTCAATTATCATCTTTGCTGCTAATACTACTTCTTCTTCTCCTTCTTCTTTTCAATTAGCTGGTGGGCACAGGCGGCTGCCGTCTGGCATCCAACTTAAAGACGCATTGTTGCCACCTACTGGACTGGAGTGTGAAACAGTAGATAAGCAGGGAAAAGAAAGAAAAAAAAACTGGTGATGACTGCGTGGCGGCTTCTCCAGAACACACAGATGGCCAGTCCACCCCTGCTCCCAGCCCAGATTTTTCCTTGCAATATTCACCAATTGACCTCACTGCCACCCCCATTTGTCTTGTAGGCCAAGAAGCCTTTGCACACTGTAAAAATTAGTTGTGCCCATTAGTTATGATAACTTCTAATTAATTGTCAGTATGACTACAAATGATTGAAACGGTTGTGATAACTCAGAATTTTGAGTTTATGTCTTCTCAACTAGTAAAAAGTTTTCAAACTAAGAAACATTCAATTGAAATTGAAATTAAGAATGTCAGTCAAAATGATGTAAGCATAATCGCTTCTGTCATTGGCTGTCATAGGCTGACGAAGGCACTTCAACTAACGTTCCAAAAAAACCTGTTTATGCTGCCCGCTTTTTCTCTCCCTTTCACCACATCCAAATCTGTTGGCATAGTTGGATTAACGTACCCTGCTGAATATGAGGTAAGTTAACTAAGATAGCTAGCTTTAAGTGATAGCTAAACGTTTGGAACATAATCATCATATAATTATAATTTATATTATAGTATATGTTTAGCCTTTTATTTGCTTTAATCACCAGAAGCAACCAGATGTTCCTGCTTTTGTTCAGATGGCATTATGTCGTTTTGAAAAAATTCTAGCTCAGCAAAACCTATATCTAAAGATGTTTGAATATAAAAGAGAGAGAAAACTATTTTTCAAAGCCTTTGGTTGATATCTCTGATATCCCTAAACTTGTGTGTAACTGCGGTTTCGCGCATGACCCCGCCTCCTTGTCTGCAGCGCCGGTGTTTCAGATTAACACGCGTCTATGTTAACTGGCGACCGTGAGCCGAAAGCGTCTGTGGTCGGTGTAGCTACAACAGATGTTGAAAATGGAAAGAGAAGACGTAGCTGTCCTCTGATCTGCCTCTTTGTTCAGGTTTTCTCTGTGCAAAACATACCTGATACGTGTATTTGGGCTCCTGTGTGATTTAACGTGTCTAACCCTCAATCGCTGGATCAAAGTCGCTGGTTGTTACGGAAGACGTTGTAAACAGGGATAACTGCTCTTCCTGTGAATGTTTATCTCTAATAAAACTTTATTAAAAACACATACTGGTGTCTTCTCCCTCTTTGAGTAAACATGCATCACACAGAGGAACTATGGAACTCTTTAAAAAAAGAAAAATAGAATTGCGGGACTTGAACTCACATTCACTGAGGGGAAAAAAACACCAGCGTTGTAATCAAACCACTATGCCAATAAGATCACACAGGTGCTTCGCTGTATCTCCTATTTCACTCCTCACAGCGGACACACAGACACCTCTGGGTCGCAGGATGAGGCCAGATCAACTTGTGACCGCAGTGTCTGTTCACTGTGTCTGTATGGTGATGATTTATAACATAAAAAGGCATAACCTTTATGAAATGCACGTGCTGGGGACAACCTTCAATTCCGACCCCCCTTCACTGAGAAACCCCTCCATTCTGAAACACCCCCACTCCGAAACACCACTGTTCCGATGCTCCCCCCAAAACACCGCTGTTCCGAAATTAAACACCGCTATCAGTGGTGCTGATGTCCACTTCCAGCCGCACACGCACAGTTCTGAAGTGGGTTACGGTTAGGGTTAGTTCAGAGTGGGGGGGTTTCGGAATGGAGGGGTTTCCCCAATAGCCTTTTCGGAATAGTGGGGTCTTTCGGAAAGGTGGGGTGTAACCGCACGTGCTCATCTTTGCTGTCTATTTGAGTGAACTTTCTTCACACAAAAGAACTATTGAACTCTTTTAAACGAAACAGAGAAAAAATTAAATAAAACATGGGACTCAAACTTAGACTTGAAGGGAAACAGCAACCTGATGCGTGATAACCAATCGACCATACCAGACTAACCACAGCTAGACTGCCTTCATAGCCTCTGAACATAAGCACAGATACCTTTTGGACGGTCAACTTGTGACCATGGTCTCTATGCACCAAAAATATAATCAATTTAAATTACGCTCTTTCTTGCGGTGATTTCGGAGGAAAGACGCCGCCGCCGCCATCCGTCTACTTCCGGCTCACGGCCCCGGGGAAAAATCTCGCGCCTGTGCAGAACACAAAATCCGATCCGATCCGCTGGAACGTATACATGCAGGAGTAATGCGACTAGCAATCGAATAATCTCGGTGCTTTAATTCGACTATGAGAAATCCGATCCTGTCCCATTTTAGTCAGACAAAGGTGTATACATGCACCTTAAAGATCCGATCATAGTCGGACTAACACAGTAATTCGGTTTTCTTGAGTGTCATGTAAATGCACTTTCTGTCATCGGATCGGATTATGCATTCTGCGCAGGCGCGAGAGTTATTTCCCTGGGCCGTGAGCCGGAAGTAGAAGGACAGTGGAGGCGGCTTTCCTCCGAAATAACCGCAAGAAAGAACGCCATTGTGCATCTAGTTTGTGTAATTATCATGTACACCATACGAAATATACAAAGATGTAGCTTCGTCTCGCTCTTCGTACGCCATCTTTCTGGAATGCCCAGGCAGAGTTTGTTGTTGCTGGTGACGTAAAGAGGTCTAGCTGGGGGTGTCTATGTTACCACTAGTTGAAATGGGTACAGCGCCACCTATAGTACCGGGGTTTGACATGCTGACAGGACAATAATCCGATTATCTCACCGGCATGTATACTCGGACAATTGCAGCTGTCTGATTGAGACGCATAGTCGAACTATGGCTGTAATCCGACTAAATTGTGCGTGTAAACGTACTGACTGGAACTTTCTCATGATTCCCAATCAGCGGTTTTCAGGTTAGTGTGCCTGTGGAAAGTCATGAATGCAATTTTACCTTAATGCTGAAATCTAGTAATATAGCATAATTTTAGACTTTGATTAACATTATGCAGGGTTGACAACACTCTCTCATCTCTCTGAAATCAATCTGTCAAAGTTCATGCCAAATAAGAGCGCCTCAAAGCCTCCACATCATGAATAAATATATATGTTATATATTTTTATGTATGCGTTATATAAGTGTATATATCTATGGATTATGCTCACTTTTCAAGGCATGCAAGGAGTCAGACATTAAAATATATATATATATATATATATATATATATATATATAGAGAGAGAGAGGCACAAGCAGCTATGTATATGAAATTACAGACATCCTATGACAGGATGACAGTAATTAAGTCTTTCAATCTGTCAATCACAGTTTGCATTAAAATCAAGCATCAGGTTGAGCCTACAAACTTTGTGTTGCTGGATACATAAGAATCTTATCTTTTAGAGATGTATTATATAATCTTGTACAATATTATCAAATTATTAAACAAATGTACTTGACAAGTTTGATTGGATAGAAACATTAACTTGAAGGCTATTGAAGTAGTAGCCTTAGAAATTGTAAACAATTAGCCTACTGTAATTTCAGTGTGATGAAGATTGTAATGGAATATTGACACACACAAACTGTCATTTCACCATATTAATCAGCATTTTTACCCATATGAACTGTTTGTAAATTGATTGTGTTGTGGTTGTAGAGTGTATTGTAACTCTTGCCATTATACTGACGTGACATTTTGTCTTTTAGGTCCTTGCATCCTCTTGATGAATGAGATGGATATGTAAGTTCTGCACGTACATCACAAGAAATCGTCGAAGAATCCTTGAACACTACAGATCCAGTCATGGTCACTATGGAAGAAGATCAGCTCTCCCCTGCATTTACAGCGATTGTGTATGCTATTTCCCATCACAAAACGCTCTTCAAACACATGTGAGACAACATGGATGTAGTAGCAGTGAACCGGCGAACTTGAAAATTAGATGCCATTTATGTGACTTTGAAGAACCTGCAGACGTAAAACTATACCTTCGTCATCTTGGCAAACATTTGAGAAATAAATAAACTGTAATTTGCCCTTTTAATCGTTGCGCTTTTAAATCAAGAGTTATCTCCAGTTTTTCATCACACAAAAGTCGATATCACAACTCCAACTCTTTGCAAGATTTTAAGGCAGAGCTTCTTCTTGGCCCATCAAACGAACACTCAGAAGATAACACATGCTTGGAAGATGAAAAATGTGTTGACGTCAAGTCAGATGATAACGAATATTCTGACAATGAACTTGGCACTGACATTGGTGTAAAAATTAAGGGAAGACTTGCATCTTTGCTTCTTCGCATGCAAGCAGTCTTACATGTATCCAAGTCAGCAACACAGGAAATAATAATGAACTTAATGAAATTGGTGTTTTAGCTGGTGACGCTCACTAACATTCTTATTTGGAGGAATTAACGACCTTTTCAATTATGTTTTAAGTTGACTTTAGATATAAGCTTTTTGACCTGTTTGGATGTGAATAATTTTATTGTATATTTTTTCATGTTCTGAAAGACAGCAACAGAAGTAATGAGTTGATAGGTCTCATTTGTGCTCATTCTAAGGAGATGTTTTACCCCTAAGCTTGTGCTGTTTTTGAGGAAAAATGTTTTTGTACCTGATGGGATGTGTTGATCTGCTTTATTAAAGCTTTCAAGAATTGGAATTGATTTGGTTTCATTGGAACACCAAATAATCTATGGAGATAAATTCTTGAAGCATAATCTAAAATAAAGTTGAAAGATAATTACCAAATATGTAGTACATTTACAATTTAATTTTAAACGGAACTAAATTATGAAAGTTGACTCAAATATAAATGTATAATGAAGTTGATATAACATAAAGTTAGGTAAACTAGATATTGTAGGTAGAGTGAACTGTAGATTAATTATTTTCAGCTTTGGAATTCCTGTTGAAAGAAATTAAGATTGTGTTGACTAAACTTAAGAATTCAATAGGAACTGAATTTTGATTACGTTACGTAAACTATAGATTAAGTTTGACTTGAAAAGTTTATTTGTTTTGAATCATTACACAATTGTCTCAACTAATCTTAGCAAGTTCAGCTAACTTCAAATTTTAAGGCAGCCCAGACACTAACTTTTGTTCGTTGAAACAACTATTTTTTTTTGTTTGTTTTTTTACAGTGCATGCCTATCTCAGTCTTCCATTCCCCTCACTCAACATTTTGACAATTTCTAGTTTCATCACATGCATCCATTCTGTTCTCAAGATTAAGTCTTCCACCATACAAATGGAACATCAGTGGAATAAACTTCCTAGCAAAACTGTCCTCAGGGGCACCTGTCCCCACTCAAAAATCAGCACTCACCTACACTGTCATCTTCCACCTCATACACAGCAAGATGAACCAGTCTGGTCCACCTCAACACATCTACCTTTTTTAACTAGACTCATATATACAGTAAGGTCTGGAAATATTTGGACAGTGACACAATTTTCATACTTTTGGCCCTGTACGCTCGACAATGGATTTGAAATGACATAATTGTGATGTAATTGAAGACTTTCAGCTTTGATTTGAGAGTACTTACATGAAATTTGGAGGAAGGGTTTAGAAATTGCAGCAATGTTCATACATAGTCCCCTCATTTCAAGACTGACGAGGACAGTGACTGATGAAAAGAGAGAGAAAGAGACAATGCAAGAAGCTGTACAAGAATAAATCTCAGACTGACTTTTAGTAACAGCTTCAGTAAATAAAAGATTGCAAAACAGATGGCGAGCTGGAGTGGATGTTGTTGAATAGTAAGTAATTGCTGGTTTGCCAAGTTATTTTGTGTATATTGTATTGTTGTACTAGCTTGAGTGATCAACTCACTGGTTTTAGATCATAAGCCAAGTCAGCCCATTTCAGCTAGCTTGTAGCATGTTACAACCAAGTGTTGGTCCAGGTTATAATAGGTGCTGTTACTGTTCTGAGTTGTGTGCAGACCTAAATTTTCAAGACACAACATCACTGTTATGTGATGCCGACTTTGTTGGTAGTTCATACCGAACATTACATTTGACAAATTCTTACAGAAAGCTGCAATCTGTATTTACGACATTTGTGTTACACTGAAAAAACCTGTGTGGTGCCTATATTGCACAATGTACAAATTCCTACACAATGTTACTTTCACCAACAAGACCACACCGCAATGTATCGTTAAGGTAGTTTATTCAAATTGGAGAGGATGGGAAAAGGGGGGTCGAGGTTGGTGTATGAAGGAAAAGGAGGGGTTGAGGTTGGTGGATGAAGAAATGGAGGGGGTGCAGTTTGGCTGGACCGTCTAGTAAGTGGGGAGGTGAGACTCAGAATGAGGGTATGTCTCGATGGGCACACGTCTTTGTCAGTGTGGCTTCATCATCCCCCAAAAAGTATTAATGGATTATGTGAAAACATTCTTTGGTTGATATCTCGGAGGTGGCTGTGAGTGTATCTGTTTGGGAGGACTGCGATCGCGGTTCATGAGGGCTTAGGTAGGAG
>CAEMYA010000165.1:289936-366919 GCA_903131615.1 Diplodus sargus | reverse complement strand
AATGAGGGACTGACTGGACGTGTAGTAAGGGATGCAATTGATAGAAATTATTTTTGACAGGTTCATCTCTGTTGATTTTTTCTTTGAAATAAATATACAGTGATGAATGACAGAACAATTTAAAATGTCATTTGTGTTTGTTATTAAAATCTGTTTCATGGGGACAAGATCATTTTTATTTTTAGTTTATTTTTTCTTTACTATACCGATTTACTATACTGAAAGGCTTAATTTGGAGCCTATGTCTACTTTATCTACTTTAACACTCAAGTACAGATATACAATAAATGATAAAAATGTATTATTTGACCAATTTTAAAATTTTACTACATTTTCTCCCTGAAATCCACCTTGAAATCCTACCTCCTGTTGGGATCAGGATAATCCTGTTCTTTTGGATCAAAGTTATCCAAATCCTACTGAAACATTTTGAACAACACAAACTGAAGGTTTCAAACTAGGATTGGATTCATTGATCTAATCCGATTTCAGAATCCTTTCTTCCCTTTTGAACAACCCATTTTCAAGATTTGATCCAATCCGATAACCAAAATCCGATCAGATTACCTTTGAACAACTGGCCCATGGGCGTTAGTGACGGAGCTGATTGTTGTTACGATATTGATGTAGGGGAAAAGGAGGTTGTGGAGTGTATGTGGTTACTTGGAACTGCACCATCTGGTGAGGTATGGTGATTGTGAGCGGCTTGATGATGTCGACAGTGGTGAGGTTGTCTGTGTGGATGCGGATAATTTTTTTGGATCATTTGTGCAATGTTTGGCATAATGGCTTGATGGGGGTAGGACAGGAGGTTTGAGTGCTTTGCTCAAATGGACAAAGGGTTTGACTGTGTTGCACGAATGGCTGGAAAAGGGGTTTGAGGGCATTGCATGAGTGGATGGAAAAGGGGATTCGAGGTTGTTGCACAAGTGAACGGGGAGGGTGTTTAAGAGCGTCAAGTGAACTCAAAGGAGGTTCGAGTGTGTTGCATGAGTAGACGGAAAAGGGGGTTCAAGTGCGTCACATGAGCTGAACGAAAGGGGGTGTTGAGTGCGTTGGACGAAGCAGATAGAGGTGACTAGTGCATTGGACGAAGTGGAGAGGAGGGTCGAGTCCGTTGGATGAATGGAGAAGGGTCGAGGTCAGGTGGCACTTTGTCACCTACCGAGACGGGGCTTTAGATATTACTAAGAGTGCGGCATTGTTGTACGACTGGGTGAGTTGGACATCGTCAAAAGTATAATAACGTTGTTCAGTAAAGAGATTATTATTATTAATAATAATAATAATAATAATAATAATAATAATAATAATAATACATTTTATTTGGAGGTGCCTTTCAAGACACCCAAGGACACCTTACAGTGCAGGAGCTCAAATTCACATTAATTAAAACAGCATGTCATGGCAAGACATGACCAGCACAAACAAAACAAAACGAGACATAAAGTGGATAGACACATTATACTGTACAATTATTGTGAATGGGCCAGTTTGAACAGGAGAGTTTTGAGGAGGGATTTGAATGCTGTTATGGTTTCAGACTGTCAATCGTGTAGAGGCAGGAAGTTCCAGAGCCTGGGGGCAGTGCAGCTGAAAGCTCTAGCACCCATGGTGTTGAGGCGTGATGTGGGAGCGTTCAGAAGACCTGCAGAGGATGATCGCAGGGGTGTAGTCCTGGAGGAGGTCAGAAAGATAGGTAGGGGCGAGGTTGTGGAGGGCTGAGCACCAGTTTTTTTTATAGTTAATCCGATATGGAACAGGAAGCCAGTGTAGTTGAATGAGAATGGGGGTGATGAGGTCAGATGATTTGATGCAGGTGATGATCGGCAGAGTTCTGAATGATTTGAAGCCTGTTAAGCAGTTTGGTGTGAAGGCCAATCCGCGATGTAACGAAAGCATGGACCAGGACTTGAGACAGGGATGGACAGAGTCTGGAAGTGTTGCAAAGGTGAAAGAAAGCTGTCCGGGTGATGTTTTTTATGTGAGGTGCAAAGGAAAGGGTGTTATCCAGAGTGACACAAGGCTCTTGACTTAGTTGGAGAAAGGTACAGGGAGGCCATCGATGATGATGTTTATGGCTATGGCCTTTTGAACTTTGGAGAGGGTGGTTTTAGAGCCAATGATCAGGGCCTCAATCTTGCTGCTATTGAGCTTCAGAAAGTTCCTGCTCATCCAGCTCCTGATGTCCTGGAGGCAGGTGTTGAGGGAGGAGGGAGGAAGTGCAGTGGTGGGTTTGGTGGAGATATAGACCTGTGTATCATCAGCATAGCAACGAAAATGGACACCATGGTGACGGAGGATTGTGCCCAGGGTAAGGAGGTAGATAATGAAGAGGAGAGGACCAAGTACTGACGCCTGGAGGACTCCCAATGAAACAGCAGAACACCTTGACTTGTGGTTCCGCAGTTGGAGAAGCTTTTTTTTGTCTGTGAGGTATGATAAAAACCAAGTACCACGCCAGTGATCCCAATGTCAGCCAGACGCTCCTGGAGTAGTGGGTGGGATATGGTGTCAAAGGCAGCAGTGAGGTCAAGGAGGACGAGGACGGTAAGTAATCCAGAGTCAGCTGCGCGGAGGAGGTCGTTTTTAATTTTGACCAAGGCTGTTTCAATACTGTGTTTAGAACGGAAAACCAGATTGGAAGGGTTCATGGAGGTTTACAGACTGAAGTTGAGCAGCAACCACACTCTCAAGGGTTTTATAAATGAAGGGAAGATTGGAGATGGGCCTGTACTGGGTCAGGTCAGTTGGGTCAGCACCAGGTTTTTTGAGGGTGGGTATAATTGCCGCCATTTTGAGAGTGGGGGGTACAGTTCCAGAGGAGAGGGAGGAGTTAATTATTTTTGTCATCAAGGGGGAAATGGATGGGAGACAAGCTTTGATGAGGGTAGTGGAGGGGGGGTCAAGCTGACAGGTAGTGGATTTGGCTTTACGGATGAGGTCAGAAATGGTGTATTCCGTTGCCGGGGTGAAGTTGGAGGGGGGTCTGATGGGTGGTCGGCCCGAGGAAACCATCCAAGGTAGGTCCACTGAAGAGGCACAAGTCAAGGCCCACTGGAGGTGGATAATGTTGATTTTGGTGTCGAAGAATGGCAATAAAGCATTGCACTGATCAGTGGAGATGTTGAGGGGGAGGGTTCTAGGGGGCTGCAGTAGGTGGCTGACTGTCAAGAAGAGGGCTCGAGCGTTGCCTTTGCCAGTGCTGATGAGGATGGCATAGTAGGAGGTTTTAGCAGCGGAGAGGGCACTCTTGTAGTGGTGTAGATGTTTAGCGTAGATTTGGGTGTGCACTGAGAATCCAGTCTTTTTGCACAACCGCTCAAGTCGATGGCCAGTAGAGTTCTCAACGGATCGGGCCGGCCCGACAAACCCGACCGGACCCGCAGGTTCGGGCCGGGTTCGGGCCGAAAAAATACGCAAATGAGCCGGGTCGGGTCGGGCCGGGCCTCGGGCTTCCTTTTTTATAAAACACATTTCACAAAACGCATTTCTTGCAGGTTGTAAATTATATATTGTTTGTTGTGAATCATCGCTGGTCACGTGTGGTGAAGTGTAAGTCTGGCCGCCTGCTTCAAGGGGAGGAGCAGGCGCAGAACTGACGCAGCTGCGTGACGTACTCGCGCCTATAGCCTGGCTGGAGAAGATGGAATTGGCTAAAAGTAAACTTGCCACAGGCGAAATTCACCCTCGCTTTTCGAGGAGCGGGGAAATTGTCTGTTTCTGTCTCTCCGAATATATTTTCCCACTGGTCGAAGCGCGGTGTCTTCTTTGCAGCGGGAGCGGGTGCTGCTGCTGACGTTGACGCAGCACCTGTCTCCTGGCTCGCGTCATCTTTCCGTCTGCTGTCTGTCTGATCATGATAACAAGTGTATGAGGAAAACAATGCAGGCACGCGGGGGGTCGGGTTCGGGCCGGGTTCGGGCAGACATTTCATGCTGGTGTGTCGGGCTGCGTCGAGTTCGGACTTAAAAACCCGCGGGCCAGGTCGGGTCGGGTTGTAATTTTCAGGCCCATTGAGAACTCTAATGGCCAGTGATTTTAAGTTGACAGAGGTCAGCGGTGTACCAAGGAGCGGTGTGGGCAACGGAGACTGTGCGGGTTTTGAGGGGGGCCAGGGCTTCAAGGGAAGAGGAGAGACAGTCATTGTAGTGACTCACTAAGTCAGCAGGGGAGGAGGATGACAGTGGGCTGGGGTGGGAGTTAATGAGGGTGGTGAGATCTGTGGGGTTGATGCGTTTGATGTTTCTGAAGGTGATGGTCCATTTCTCTTTCACTTTGGAAGAGGGGGTGTAGACTTCAAAGAGCACAACTTTGTGGTCGGAGATGGGGAACTCGGAATCAGCAAGGTTACAGGGAGTAATACCAGTGCAGCAGATTAAGTCTAGTATGTGACCTTTGTTGTGGGTTGGGAAATTAGCATGTTGTGAGATATCAAGACAGTTAAGGAGTGAGTCACCCAGCGGGATAACATTAGGGGACATGGCACATACAGATGTGAATAGTGATGAAAATTTAGTGAGAAAGACAGCAGAGGGTGTTGGTGGTCTTTAGATGGTTACAATAATGACCTGTGAGTTTTACAACTAAACATTCAAAAGAGGAATGGTGGGGGACAATAACAGCATTGACTTTGATGTTCTGACAATAAAGCGCAGCGAGACCACGGGAGGGGGTCCCGTAGCACAGGGTTCAATGATGTAGGCAAAACCTGGTGGGACAGCCTCATTAAGCTGGGAGAAGTCATTTGGCTGTTGCCAGGTCTCAGTGAGGAATAAAATGTCAAGCTTTCTGTCCATGATAAGATCATAAACCAACAGGGGTTTACTGGTGAGAGATCTTACATTAAAAAGAGACAGTTTTAAACAGTCAAGTGGCGCATAAGTGGCTGCTTTGGACAGGGTGGATAACACACTATGATTGACAGTAAGGGGTGACAGTGTGAGGGGGGCGGGACTCGGTGGACCAGAAAGTGCAGTTGTTTGTGTTGCTGTCCTGTTGTGTGTAGAAGTTCCGACCAGATCCACGGTGCACATATCTTGGTCGTTTGAGAATGTTACAATGGGCAGGCAAAGCTTGAAGGTCCTGAAATGGGACCAGAGACACAGCAGTGCCTTTGAGGAATATTTCAACCGCAGAGAGGCGCCGGTAGGCTGGCCAGCTGGGCATGCCATGTCTGGGGGATCAGCTTTCACCTGGAGTACAGCAGGGAGGACCGCGACCTCTGCGTGGGTGAAGTTGTGTTGGTTGTGCCTGGCTGGCTGTGCCGGAGTGGAGATGATCACAGGTGGAGAAGATTCAGAGATGTGGGAACGATTATAGAAAAGATCATCACCAGAGGATTAAGAAACAGCTTACAGAAAGTGGTATATTTTCCAATGTTATGTTTTCGAAATGCTTGCCACAGGTGGTTTGATGACATGCGGGTGATTAGGTTGATGAGACGAAGGTAGCTAGATTGGCTGGGCCTGGGTAGCAGATCAGCGAGGCAGAATGGCATGGTCAAGTTCCTGAACCTTAGTTATATATAACCATTTGAAGTTTTTCTTTCCCCATGAAGCTTAAGCTTAGTTTCATTGCATCTTTCAGTCTATTCAGTAAAATTATTTTTAGATCAAATTTAGAGGGAATTCTGTAGTAGAAAAATTCTGGACCTGAATTTAGTTTTCTACATTTTAATGAACTTGTGGTCAAATGCAGTTTAGTGAAGATTATTTCTGTCAGTGTCTGATTCACTTGCTCAGTGAGTGGCCAAATTTCACAGGGGTATAAGAAATATATATTTTTTTAAAACTGACAGATATTAGATTATCATTTGCATGGTGCTTCCTGAACAGTCACAGCAACCAAAATATGCCTGGAAAGTATAGAAAAGTCCTGAGTCTTTTTAGTCTCCACATTTTGCCATATAGGCATAGAAAACTGAACAAATAAATAAGACTATGTAAAGTGTATCAATAATTGATGCTGTTGACTTGGAGAGAGAGTATGGTGCATCTTATTGTGGTGGTTTCTCTGTAGAAAATTATCAGTTTCTCTGGACAGTTACTTCTAAATAAATTCACATATTTTTTATTTTTTTTACCACTGATGTACTATAAAATACACACACACACAGACACAAATAAGTTGACACACATTGCACATGGTCCTAGCATGGACACTTATACATCCCTTGAGACTCCATGTCCAAAATAACTCAACCATCAAGGAGACAAATTGGACTGTGTGTGTGTGTGTGTGTGTGTGTGTGTGTGTGCGCGCGCTGTAAGTATTTTACAGTTCATGTTTCCATGTGTTTTTTTGTGGTTGAGGCCAAGTATGTTTTTGAGTTTGTGTGTGCATTCAGGTAAGAATATGTGTGTGTAGATGTGTGTGATAGGTGAATGTGTGAATAATAACAATGTGTTTTTGTCCTAAGGATCTCCACCAAGCCTGCAGAAATAAAATATTAATGATCAATCACTGCTTTGGGACCAAAGACACACTTAAATACGTGCACAAACACACACGCGCGCACACACACACACACACACACACACACACACACACACACACACATACAGGTAGACTGAAAGACAGACAGACAGACTTGGTGTTGTTGTATAGTATATTTGCCAGTGTCCCCTGACGATATTCTCTCCCTAAGCAGCTGTAAGCAGATGCTGTTAACCTGGAAACCAAAGAAGTGGGGTTGGGAGTGTGAGGTTGTTAATCCAAATCCAACGTTGTGCTATCTTTGAGTAAGGCAATGAGAGTGATTCACTGGTCACCAGTGTAAGTGTAAGTAGCTGTTTATGAGACCATATTCTAGTCTTAGTATTGCTTTGTGTTAACTTGCAGAAGGGCCTCAGGATGGTGCTGTTAGTCTGCTATTCAGTTAGCAAAATATAGAAAGGCAGCATTACTTTGTGAAAGCCCAGGTTAAATTCAGGCTTCATCTTTAAGGTGTGTTCCTGACATTATTTGTTTCATCAACTATTAACCAGATTTAGTTTTCTCTAAAGTTCCTGATTATTCTACTCCTCATTCTTCAGTCCACTTCTTTTGGACAAGATATTTGCACTAAAAAAAGGGAAATGGTGGGTTGTTCAATTTACAAATATGCATTTAATAATTACTACACAATTGGTTGTAGAACTAGTTTAATCTTGATGGATGTTATGTCTACTAGTCTCAATCATGTTGAGAAGACTCAAAGGAGTTACTAAATGGAAATCCCCACTTAGGAAAACAGACGCAATAACAGCTAAGGAGATTTACAGACTGCACCATTTTCTCTCCTGTGTCAGAGGATTTTTGTGGACCTCCGGGACTTTCTACACAATGATGGTAATTCAAACCAAATCAAAATCAAAGCAGTAAGATGTTAATATGTATTAATTAATTAATTAATGAAATCAATCAATCACTAAATATTTTATTTATTGTCACTCAGTCATAATGACAAAAGTAGCTAGTTTGTATTAAATGTTTGCAAGTTTGCATGCCTTAATAAGTCACTGCTGAATGGTGATTTTATGTATGTTATTATTCTTTTTTCCAGAAAAAGCTGAATTTGTGTTTAACCACCATCGACTGCATTCCAGATGTACAAGCTCAAAAGCTGTTGAAGATATTTGTAAAAAAAAAACAGAGAGCCAAAACACTAGAGAGTATTATGGCAGCCACGGCTAATGTAAGAATACATTCTGAAAAAAAAGCAACACTTTTCTGTTGCTGTAGACATCACTGCTAATGTGCTTGGCACAATAAGAAATCTAACCTGCTGATTTTATTATTATTATTATTATTATTATTATTATTATTATCATTATTATTATTATTATTATTATTATTATTATTATTATTTATTTTTTTTACATTTGAGGGCATTTAGCAGATCCTTTTTTGTCCAAAGCAATTGTTTTGCTGATCTCTTTCTTGACTTCTTGACCAGGATGACAATATTTTGGACGAGGGACTCAGTACTGGCTTTACTACATGTACTATATGTACTACACGTACTACATGTATTATGTGGTAAGTCTATTTTATTAAGGTTCAGTATTTTAAGATTTTATATGTCCTCTCTTGTTAAGCTCTAAATACATCACCAGCTAAATGTCTTTTCCCTGTTAGTACAATACTCAATTTACACACACCATCATCTCTTTCAGCCTGAATATGGCCTGTGAGTGTGGTTCATGTTATATTTATGTATGTGCACCCCTGACTCTATCTGACTTAATTTTTGAATGCTGACATTGAATATCATCTTGTTATATGTTGTGACTTTGTTTCTACATATCACAGATCATGAAGCTTTCACCCAGGGATCTATGGAGCAGCCCACAGTGTGCATACATGTTGTGAAAGACTCAATGAGGATCCTGATGCTCCAGTGCAAAAATACACATTACATTTAACAACACTGACTGTTGGCATCTGAAGAAGTTTAAGTAGCACTGGCTGATATGGCTGTGAGACAGAAATGCAAGACAGTTTGGTGATTTGATATTTTATGTGATTTTTATTATTATTATTTTTATCTTTGCATATTTAATATTGCAAATGTTTTTCCAGGTTCTGGAATACAGGTTGTAACTGTTATATTATTTGTAAACTAAACTTGTGTACTAAACTAAACTAAAAAGTGTTCAGAATGATTAGACCACAAGAAAATTATTGATTCATTATTCATTTCTTTATCAATTTGAATTACATGTTTTACTGATAAATTCAAATAAATATTTAGAGTAGATACTGTTATTGACAAAATTAATTTATGGTAATGTAACTATTATATTTATGAAAATATAAATTAACTTCAGAATATTTAAATATATTGTTAGAATTAAGTGATGAAATAGTGTTGCAATAAAAGGGATTGAATTGTGTTGGATCAAAACACATTTCAATCACTTTTTATCAACAATAATTAGTTTTTGTAGTTTGTGTCACTTTCATATCATTTTGCAAATGATCTCCGTCTAACCAATGTCCACCATTGAACTGAGTAAATCCAATGCATTATTTTTTTCAGTATGGATATTAGCCTTTTATCTGCACTAA
This sequence comes from Diplodus sargus, assembly GCA_903131615.1. Classification (NCBI taxonomy): domain Eukaryota; kingdom Metazoa; phylum Chordata; class Actinopteri; order Spariformes; family Sparidae; genus Diplodus; species Diplodus sargus. Next base: position 357,865 of record CAEMYA010000165.1, on the reverse strand, counting down.
TAAATACAAGAAAGTGGTAATTAAATTTTTGTTTTGAAATACAAAATGTTAAATTGAAATCCAAAAAAATTGCACAGTGTTACTTTAGCCCAGGCTAAAATGTCCTGGGAACCCTACTCTTAGGCTGCAGGGAACTCTGGTTTTTTTCTCAAATTATATCCGTCAGACAGACATGAAAGGAAGCTTTGCTAAGTTATTCAATCCAAATATGCAGGTGGTGAGGACATACTAGGTGAGCTGACAAGAGGAGGCAGAGTGTGTGCTGAGACTGCACTGTCTCCAGTTAACTCTGTGCAGCAGAGTGTACGGTGTGTGCCTGACAGCACAGCTGTGTCCGTGGAAGCGATTTCACACATAATTATATGAAAACAAAAATTGTACTTCGTGAAATATGCACAGTCTTCATTATTTAATGGTCTTTAATGTAGTCAAATTACACATGTAATCTTGGATTTCTCCCATCGATGATGATAATTTGAGCTGTAAGTTACTGAACAGTCTGGCCCTCTCCAGCGCTCTGGGGGAGGGAATGTGATGATGACACGGCATTGACTGAGGAAATATTGGTTTAAGATTTGACTTGGCTGATATTTTTACAACTGAAAGGAGTTTATGGAATCACTGCGCCCCCTCATCTGCACATGTCATTTTTAAGTGATCAGATTTCATTTTTGTGTCCAGACAACAGCCTATTTGGATGAGTTGCTGTGATAACGATGTAGCCATCAGTCTGTAGCTGCTTTCCAACACAAAAGCATGAGAAATATAGATGCATCATCTTCCCCTTCAAACAATCACACTGTACACAGACTGTTGTTCTCTGTGTCGTCCTCCACATTGCACTGCTAGTAGCCGGTGTGATGCACTCTCTGGACTTGATGTCATCATTGTGTCACGCTGCAAGTAACACAAAAGACATGTGATTTGAAAAAACAAGTGATGTAGGACAAAACAAGTGAGGGACATGACAGTAACTATGGACACTATGGAGAAAAACAAAGACAGTGTTAACAATGGAGACTGCAGTGGGACAGCTGAAAGAGCAGCAGCAGAAGATAATTTGAATCCAATATCAGTGGCCAGAGACTACGGACACATCTAAGACACATCTGTAGAAATCTGATTTGAGTTGCATTTCTAACCTTCCCCTGGTTGTTTGGATCCAATTTTGCTCGAATCACATCTCATGTGGCTATTGCTCTCCAGACTTCCTAAAATCAACCTGGATACAATCTGGATATGCAAAAAAGGGCCTGAAAGTCTGAAAAATAGCTTTATATGATTTTACACATGGCAAAATAAGGCCTGTCAGAGAAATCTCTGCCATCTATTGAGCCACCATTCAAGCCAGCTGGTCAAGCCAGCTGCCACTATTCTGATGGCATTATACTGGTGCTCAGAGCAGCCAATGAGGACAAAGACTTGCATTACAGCAATTCCCTTTGTTATATTACAAATTATGATTCATTGAATTCTTGTTGAATGCGATGTCAGCAATATATATATAATTTTTTTCTAAAACCATTTCCATAATAGTAAGTTAAAGTCAGGTAACATTTTAGTACACTATTCATAATTTCTTCATATTTTCTTTTGAAAATCTTCTAGCACATACAAGCCCTTTTTAGATAGAAAAGGTGGCACATTTGCTCCAAGGAAAGGGCGGCAATTTGCTGGCCCGTCTTTCTAAAACCGAGGCGTAATATTCCTCCTTTCCAAAAGCCGCCTCTGAGGTAGGCGTAAACATGTGACGAGACGTGAAGCTAGAAGTTGGGCTGTGAACGGTGACATAGAATCTGTCTTCAAAATAAGAGCTTTTCATTGTACCCCACTGGAGTTTAGAACTGGGTTCTTAGCGGGGGGCTTTTAATTTGAAAGTAGCGACCATCCTTAGCTTTCGGACATAACATCAAGCTAACACAACAAAACAGCTACAGAGACCGAGGCTCCTGGATCTCAGCGGCTGTTCAGTTGTTCATCTTAATGTCCGCGGATGAAATGAAGGACTGACTGCTGTGATCAGCTGTATTTTGGTTTTAAAACTCCTCGGTTGTGGGTCGCACAACAGTACAGGTCATTGACACCTCCGCCCACCTCACCCACTGGCCGGCACATTTCCGCCTCAGTTTTAGATAGCAGTCGAGGCGGAAATAAGTGTACCCTCCGGGGCGGAAAATCGACGGACCACAACAGACCCCCAATTTGCCGGCCTCTGTCTAAAACCGTGGACCGAGCCGCCAAAAGGACGGGCAAATTAGTGGCTTGGTGCTCTGTCTAAAAACGGCTACAGACTATCTGCAGCAATATAAGCATGCTCTCACCAAAACCCACTCCACCTATTACTCCCAACTCATTCACTCTGGCTCCACCAACCCCAAAGCTCTCCTCTCCACACCATAAACAAACTTCTTAAACCCATCAACACCTCCAACTCCTTCACAACTGACAAATGCAACTCCTTCCTTTCATTTTTCCAAACAAAAAATCGACAATGTTTGCAGCAACCTGTCCACCTCTCCTGCCCCTACCCCACAACTCCTTCACCCCCCCACTTCTCAACCCCTGTCTCAATTCTCCCATGTGTCTACAAGGGACCTGTTAACCATAATGGCAGAAATGAAAAGCCCCACCTGTGCCCTGGACCCCATCCCATCCCACCTGGTCAAGAACTGTCTTCCAGCCATCTTTTCACTCACCGCAATAATAATCAGCTCCTCCCTCAGCTCTGGCTCAGTCCCTCAATCTCTCAAAATGGCTGCTGTCACACCCATTCTTAAAAAAACCCGGACTCAACCCTGACATTAGGACAAATTCCGGCCCATCTCCAACCTCCCTTTTTTATCTAAAATACTGGAATGCACTGTTGCCACTCAACTCAAAACCCATCTCATCTCCACCGACATCTCTGAACCTCTTCAATCCGGCTACTTTTTACTTCTACTCCACCACATTTCAGAGGGTAATATTGTACTTAATTCTCTTCTTCATTTATTTTACTGCATTTAGTTGCAGGTTATATCTTAAACAATACAAACATAAAACGTTACAAGGTAAATTTACTTAACTTTTTAATACATAAATGTTTAAAAAAACAAAGCTGTTTTTTTCCTCGTAGTTTTACTGGAAACCAATATGAATCAATCAATCAAAGCTTTATTGTCATTTAGCTGTACCAACAAAAGTATTGCAACAAAAATTTGATTACCTTTCTCCGGGATCAATAACACGAACACACTAAACACACACAATATATAAATATGATCATTTAAAACTAAAACTATGATGAAGGCTCATATAGTGCAGTAGTACACATACTCCAGATCAGCAGTTCAGCAATCTATCAGCTTGTGGAAGGAAGCAGTTGATTGTTCTGTTTGTTTGGCCTTTCTTGGACAGAGGGGAGGGAAATTTCGATGACCCTCTCAACTCCTTTAACAATCCTCTGAAGGGCTTTTTTTGTCTGACATACTGCAGCTGGAGTACCATGTGGATATACAATACGTCAGAAAGCTCTCCACCACACTTTAGAAAGTCCTGAGGATGCTGATGGGGAGAGAGGCTTGTTTCAGCTTCATCAGGAAGTGCAGTCTAATATTTTACAAATATCAAAAATAAAGTACAAATATGAGTTCCAGTGTTTTTTGTTTTTTTCTTCCCTTCTTTGCGGTGTGTTAATACAGAGAAACAAAACATCACAATTCTCATCACCACTCCTTTTCCCACTTGCCCCTTACTTGAGAAGACACACTTGAGGATGACAAAAATTATTATGACGTCCAGATTGTTTCACTTGTCTTAGGAAGTGAAATCATTAGGAGCCAGAGAAACCATTAAAAGCTTAGGAGAAGATGTAGATTCTGGTTGAGCATATTCTGAAGATATAAAGTACCAGGACAGATGGGATTGGGGCAAATTATACCTAGAAGAAAGCTCATTAATGGTAGCAAATTTCCCTGCCAAATATAAATCTGGAAAATGAGTCAGACCTTACCACAAAGTGAGAGCTATATCTAACTTAGACTAGAGCTTCGTGGAGAGGGAGCACAGCTAGATGTTTTTCCTAAATGTTCAAAGAGGTCACAGGACAAGAAGCGAAGGGGGCAACAACAAAATTGGCCTGAATTTTTTTTTAACTTGCCTTCCCAGTAATAAAACAACAGCTTAGGCAAGGGTGCGCCAATTTCAATTTCCAATTTCAATTTCCATAACTAACCATAATCTTTATGGAGAGCGGTGAGAGAGTGAGCAGTGTTGATGTCTAAACAACAGAAACCAATATGGGCCATCTGGAAAGATAAGACACCTGTAGGGATTTTCTTGGCTGACTCATTTATAGCTACAGCAAAGAGCAATGAAGAGAGAGGACAAACTTGCCGTGTTCCTCTTGTAAGAGGAAAATAGTCAGTTGAGAGTTAGTTGTCACACAAGCAGTAGGGGCACAGTATAAAAGTCATATCCAATAACATTTAAAATGCAAAATGGTAATTTGTAAATGTAGGCTAAAGTGGGTAAATGGTAAAAGTTAAATATTAAAATGCAAACACTGAAAGTATTTGAAAAGATGAAATAGAAAATTGCAATGGAAACAAAACAAGGGAAACATGACATGTGAAAAGTTAAGCTTGAAAGACATTTTTGAATGAATTAAGGGGAAGTAATCAACAGATATCAGCAAAAAGGTGTTTTTAGAAAGTAAAATCATTTAAAAAGAAATCTATAAATGTGATGTGCAAATGTGATAACCACTCATTCCTATTCAATCAAATCGGTAATTTCATGTTATTATTCAGTGTTGTGCGTTTTAATGCTTCTAATGATATGACACAGAATAATAATGTAAACGCTGGAGTATGAAAACATCTGGGACTTATCTTTGAATTTTTATTGAACTCTCAGTGATTTTTGCCCCTTCCAAATGATTACATCTGTACTTGATCTTGTAATATTTTCCATTAATAATAATTCAAGTTTCATTTTTTATACAAATTCATTAATCTAGGAAAGCAAATGCACATTTGGAGAAGGTCTCAAATCACTGATTTCAAAATACTGGCCATACTGTCAATTTTCTATCAACTCCTCCTGTATCTTCCTATTTACTCCTACTACCTCCATCAATACAGAGACCAAACCCATCTGTCTAGTCTTGTAGTGTTACAGTTTCAACCCTCCAGTCATCAGCATCATGGACAACATGATTACTATTATCAACATGAGCATCACCGTAATAGTGCATTCCTATTATTCCCACAAGGGCAAGCCAAGGCCCTTAAGCAAGCTCACACACAGGCGTGTGCATACACATACACACACACAGAGTGTAAAAAAACGGAGTGGAGCTCACCTATCACCACCATTATTACCCCTTTTCTGCTGTCCCCTTTGGGGAATGGACTGGTCCCTTGTCACTGACTGACATCCCTCCCATGGGTCCCTAATGGTCCACACAAACACGCAGACACAGACACAGACACAGACACACAGACACACACACTGGGCTCCACAAAAGTCAATTCCCTGGAAACTGTCAGAATATCCCTGGTCAAAGACCAGAGTTATCCATGAGTGAGTGGTAATGTGCATGTGCATGTATGTGTGCATGTCTAAATGTTGGCTAAACTGAAAAGACATTTCTTGATCCCTCTGACACATTCTTAGGTGAAGTGGACAGTTGTTTATTGGTAAAAATGAAAATGAATAAATATAAAGTAAAGTTATTTTATTTTATTTTTTTACTGTCTTTGGCCTGCTGCCCGTATGATTGGCAGAATCCTCAGGGGCAGAGGGAAAAAGTTACACCCAGACAACTGGTTGGGCTTTGTGTGTATGTGTGAGACTGTGGTGTGATGGACATATTTCCTTAAGGCATTATTGACAGTTATAGGCATAATGATGTGAATTTAACCAAGAGAAAAGTAATATTTTGACCCTTATGCCAACTTAATTTTGGTCAAAATTACAAATGGATAAATCAAGCTAACTTTTAAAATTATTTTGTTGATGTTGTTGTTATTTTAAAAATAAGTGTACTCAGCAACATGCATTCACCTATGGGATTGGGTTTGGGGGGAAAACATTGCATAATTAAAAGATAGAAATCTGTAAATGCAAAATACAGATCTCAGAATTATGAAATGCAAATCCTTTCATTACAAAATAAAGATCTGATAAATATGCAATTGAAATCTCACAATTACAAATACCATCTGGTAATTAAATGTTATACTTGTATCTATGCAAATAGAGATTTCAGATTTAGACCTCTAATTGAAAGATATTATGGCAGTATAATGTATACAATACTATACATCAAGAAATTAAGCTGACAATTGCATGATATGACAAGTGAATATAAAATAAATAAAACAATATAATATCTGTATCTTGTAATTATGAGATAAATAGTAGTGTTGCTGCTTGATTGTAAATTGCTTTGCTCTATTTCACCAATATGATGATAAGTCCTCCTCCGGCATCCTCGATCCTGAATGTGTCTGACAGGAACTCCTGTTGTGTGCTCATATGTGAAATGGAAACTGTGGACAATGTCCAGACCAGATTTTCCAGATTCTGTCTGAAGTTTATATTGGAAAAAAAACAGCTATAGAGACAAAATGAGCTGGGTAAATAAAGTAGATTTCAGATCAAATGAACCAGCCTGAACAAGTCAACACAAAGAAATCAGTGTCCCACAAGGTAAGCACAAACACACGCACACACACACACACACACACACACACACACACACATTAATCCTTGTTTCAGACAGGTTGTGTTTGCTGAGGATGAGGCAGTTTGTTGGCTGGCCTGTGGGATATTGATACCGGCCCAAATGCATTCTCCATTTCTACTTCTTTTTATTTCTTTCTCTCTGTCTTTCTCTTCACCTCCCCTATATCTCTCTCTTTTTTGGTATGTCTAAACACCACTAAGGAGTGAGTTACTGACATAAAATGGGAGGAAAGGGCAACAAGAGGGGTACCGAAGACTGGACGGGAGGATGCATATGGCGATAGTTTCTGTTAATTTTCTGTAGAGCGTAACTGATGCCAATAGAGATATTAGGCGGTAAAAAAATTACTATATTGATAAATCGGCTTATATACATAAGTTTCTGACAATGATCCTTAAAACACTTGACAAAGATATGTAACAGTGGCAGGATATTCAGCTATTTAATAATACACTTTATCATCTCCAGTGCAATGAAAGAATAAACTTTACTGGGAAATAAATAATTATAAATTGTGTTATAATCTCTTTTTTTTGTTTTACTTTTCAAATCAGATCATATCAGGTAACACATTTGCTTATGCCAATATATTTGTGATAGGCCAGGGTTGGCTAATATCAGCCAGCCAGTATATCACTTTCCTTAATCATCTGTGTTTGTCTTAGTTAGGTTCAAGGTTTCAGGTAATGTATATGTCATTATGCAACACAGGGATGCATAATTAAATGGTAGCCTGTAACTCCTTGATGATACACAAACATAGAACATATATACATTGATTTATATACAAAAACACAAGCATTTTTTAAATTTGCTTTGAGCTGAATGTTAACAGCAGCAACACGATGGTGATAATAATGTGGGTGGCATTTTTACATTAAATGTTTGACATCTCGTAAACACTATCTATGTTTCTATCAACTTTGACTGTGTGTGAGCACTAAGCATCATTGGCGTAAACAGAATCCACCTCTTCTCGTCCAGCGGTATTCCTGCACTGTGTCAGCTGCTCTGCCCGTCTAGTGCAACAGCTTCATCCAGGATGTTGTGGTGAAGAGAGGCCTCTGTAAGGATGTGGATCAAACAGTGTCTGATTTCTTGTTGTTTGGCCCATACGTCCAGTTTAGTCCAAGCCGGATTAGCAGGGCTCACAACCTGGATATCTCCCCACTTCTCCATGGGGCTGTCAGGTGGTTTGGTTGAATGATGCCATTATGGCATCAGTTATATCGGGCTGAAGTTAGCCTTTGATAGACAGATCGCTAGTCCAATCAGGTGCCAGGTGTTCAAACAGTTTCACGAAACACATTTCCAAATTATTCAGTGTGACACATCATCTGGCAGGTCAAATTAGCATGCACAATTTAGTGAAAAGGCACTGGGTCACTCCTGATGAGCAGGCACTGCCAATAGAATAGAATAGAATAGAATATTACTTTATTGTCACTATGCACCTTTACAATGCAATTGTGAATGGCTTTCTCCTCAAGTCAGTAGAAACAAATATTGCAAAGTAAGAAAGGGAAAATATACCAAACTATATAGTAAAAATATATGCATATATAAAGTAAAAAAAAAAAGAAAGGAAATAAAAACTGTAAGAAAAAATGTAAGAGGTAGCAGCTTTAACATTGTAAATGTGCAGGCCAGTGGGTGGGATTGTTCATTATGGGGTGGATGGAGGTTACAGCTCTGGGGCAGAAGCTGTTTCTCAGGCTGTTAGTGGTGGATTTACCTGTCTGTCTGAAGGCAGAGGTTTGAATAGGGTGTGTCCAGTCCTTACAGATGCTTTTGGATTTTTTCTTCAGCCTTGCAGCATAAACAGTGTGTTTACATGACACTCAAGAAAACCGAATTACTGGCTTAGTCCGACTATGATCGGATCTTTAAGATACATGTATATACCTTAGTCTGACTAATATCGGACCGGATCGGATTTCTCATAGTCGAATTAAAGCACCCAGATAATTCGATTGATAGTCGCATTACTCCTGCATGTATACGATCCAGCGGATCGGATCGGATTTTTTTTTTGCGTTCTGCGCAGGCGAAATTTTTCCCCGGGGCCGTGAGCCGGAAGTATTCGGACGGCGGCGGCGTCTTTCCTCCGAAATCACCGCAAGAAAGAGCGCCATTGTGCACCTAGTATGTGTAATTATCATGTACACCATATACGAAGTGTACAAAGATGTAGCTTCGTCTCGCTCTTCGTACGCCACCTTTCTTGAATGCCGAGGCAGCTGGCGACGTAAAGAGGTCAGCCGGAGGTGTCTCTGTTACCACTAGTTGAAATGGGCACAGCGCCGCCTAGCGTACCGGGGTATGACATGCTCCAGCCCAATAATCCGATTTTCTCACCGGCATGTATACTCAGATAATTGCAGTTGTCTGACTGAGTAGCATGGTCGAACTATGGCTGTAATCCGACTAAGCTGTGCATGTAAACGCACTGAGTGTCCAGTGTGGGACACTCCGTCCCACTGATGCACTGGGCTGCTTTAATCACACGTTGCAGGTCTTTGCGTTTGGCAGCTGTGCAGTTGGCATACGACACGGTTGCACAGTCGGTCAGGACATTTTCGATGGTACTCCTGTAAAAGTTGACCAACAGTTTCTGTGGGAGCTGGGCCTGTTTCCGCTTCCTAACAGTCTCGGTTGAGCCTTTTTGACAAGCTGTGAGGGGTTAGGGCTCCATGTCAGCTGCTTCGACACGGTGACTCCAAGGAACTTGCGGTCACTGACACGGAGAAGAAGAGACGGAGCATGCGCATAAAGCTTGCGTGCTGTCTACAAACAGACAGTAGACAGAGAAATTGAACACAACAAGAAGAAGATGAAAATGGCTAGTGAAAGGAAACCAGAATTGTTTGTGTGGACCGTTAATGAGGTCGAACTGCTGCTGTGACTCACACTCAACTACAAGGCAAGTAAGTTGCAAGAAACACGAACACAAGCACGTAGTCCGCCATTGTTGTTGTTGTTGTTGTCATGAGACGTCGGGTTCAAAGGTCAAAGGCTAGAGGTCGAGGGGTGGGGCGATGGCGCCATCGATACAGAAAGTATGCGGATTTGCCGTCCACACAAAAATGCCAAGGCTGCGTTTTGGGATTTTTCCACCCTGAGACCCGGTTTCAAAAAAGTGCGTTTTTAGGCGCTGCGTTCACAGGATCCATGTGGACGATCAGCCAACATAATGCAACACATGTGTGTTTACACTAAAGAGCGTTTCCGTATGGACAGGGCCTTAGTCTGATGCTAGACCAGATAAGCGCTAGATGAAATGCAGTCTTTTTACAAAACTGTTCAAATCGCCTTATTTTATTTGATACATTGCAACCAGAACATGTTTCTGTTAACATTTTAATTTTAAACTGCTTTTATTTTTGCTCCTTGCAGATCTACTTGACACTGTTTTCATTTAGGAAGCATTTGGTGTTTTGACTAGAGAGCCGCCTTTACATGTCAATCACACACCACGCCAATCAATGAGATGTGGACTCATGTAAACATCATTACATTTATCACGTTTTGTCAAACCTACTAAATGTAATCATGTTTACATGAATAAACTACTCGTGTGTCTGTATATTATCGTTTTTCTCCCTCATGTCTTTGTCAGTTCGTTCAATGTCCTCCCGTGATGCCACCCTGTGTTTCCCACCCGCGGCATCTCAGTGTCTCCTAGTGTCTTCCTGTGTTTCTAAGTTGTATGTTTCTGTTTTTTTTGTTCATTGTGTTTTCATTTGATTTGCACTTTGCTTTTGTTTTGCACTTTGTTGAAACCCCTTTTGTTGCTACTTTGTCTGCTGTCCTTGTGACTTGTTTTTATTTTTTTTCTGGATTCCTTGGTTCTTATATCATTCAGCTTTGTTTAATTAAAGCTCACCTTTTGTTCCCCCAATCCTGCCTCCCGTGTGTTGTCTGCATGTCGGTCCTAATCTTGTTTGACAAAGTGTACTGTCTATATAATTATCAAGAACATTTTCAACAATGTCAAATATAAACTGACCTTGCAGCTGCAAGCAGTGTCAAAGACTAAAAGCCACATTCTACAAACCAACCCTCTATCATTGCTAGATTTTCTAAATAAATAATATCTAGGTCTAACTCTACTATATAACTCATGTCTTTTCTTGGCAAATATGTATCATGCCCTCCTAAGATATGCAGCAGTAGTTCATGTGTTTTCTCAACATCATGTTTTTTTCTTTTTTCTTTGCTAACAAGCATCGGTCAATACTGAAGCCACGTTCCACAACTCCCAAATAACCCAACCAATTTACACGTGTCTTAAATAAACTCCCTCTCCAAACATTTCTCAGAAAGCATTGTCACTAAGAACACACTAACAAAGAAAACAACTTGCAAAATTACAAAAAAATGACCTTATATCTGCAGAGTTTGAATGTTTTTTTTTCTCACATAAATCAGTATTTCATTATTATGTATCACTTTATTTAGTGTGCTGCAAATAACAAGATTGAATCAGAACTGTTTTGACTAGAGACAGTTCACAGTTAGTACTGTCAGGAACCTTCTCACTGAAAATATTCCATTTGATTTTGGAGGAATGGTGCCACAGTAGAGAGTGCACAAGGAGGAGGACTCCTCCATAATGATGACCTTTTGTTTGTATTGATATCAATACTGCATGTATTTGGACATATCTGCAATATCAACGAAAGGGTGGTAAGCAATAAACGAGCAAGCATAAAAAAGGGTTTGAGGCAGCTTCACTCTGTGCAACAACATATATCATATGTATCTAAAATATATATGATACCAATGTAATCAATACGTGAATTAATGTGAATCACCTGGACAGTGACCAGTTCTGACACACAGTAATACCTCATCTTTGTTCCTGAGCAGTACGTTTTGCGAGGCTAGTCAAGTCAGATTCTTTCATTTACAATGCATATTAATAAATCCCCACATTTTTACCAAACTGCTTTAGGTGGAGTTTTATTAGAATCATAATAGCCAATGCTATGTTCCTTTGTGTGATTCAGACTCCTTTCTGAGCAGTTTGCCAAAGGTTTGCAGCTAACATGCTGAATGCACAGTTAACATTGTTTTGAAGCCTTGTTTCAGATGGACAGAAATGAATGTAAATGTGTTGTTTATTTTGCTAAAGTGAACTGAAAAGATGAGCCCACTATGCAGCCATTTCTCCAGGCATAAACTGTCAGGCACATGTACAAGGAATTGGGCAACGGACAAGTGTATTGTGTTAGACAGTAGCTGTAAAGGCAAGAAAGACGTGCAAGCTGACTGTTAAAGATTTAACAGACAGGCAGCTTAAAGATTGATTTGGTTTTTGTCAACTTTCTACCAGGGATTCCCCTAGTGTATTAGTTAGTTGCTAGTTAGTTAGTTAGTTGCCTTTATTGCCCGCCAGGCTTAAATTTCCCACCGCCAGGCTAAACATCGTTTATTTATTTAAATAAAAAACGCGAACATATGGCAGGTCTGAGGTCGGGTGTCTTTTCATCACCTAACGCCCACAAACCACTGCTACTGTCACTACACGCTAACTAGGCTACTTTTGATTGAACATAACGAGAAAAAGCCAAAAACACTTTCTGAAGATGGACGAACAAAGGCGGAGACGTTGAACCCGCTGGTTCACCTGTTGACCAGGTGTGCAGCGGCGCGACGTTGGCTGAGCTGCGGGTCGATGAGGCAGCTAGCATGGATGTAGCATGGATGTTAGCTCGTCCGCTGCAGTGGCAGAGCAGCCTTCTCCGTGCCACGATGGGAAACATAGAGCCAGCTGATTTAATCCATATTAGTTTGTACAGCGGGTGACAGTACCTGACCAATTATGGTAAGTTTTGTGTTTGTTTTGCAATACGTGAAAATATGAACGATAATAAGTGCGCTAATTTCACAGTGGTTTAATAGTAAAACGCCGCTATTAAATTCAGCGTTAGATAAGCTCTGACGATAGCTGTTTTAATAAGTCGTCGTCTTCTTCTTCTTCTTCGGGGTTTTATGGCAGCCGGCATGCAGTCTATGGGACTAGCACCTTAGTGCACTATATCCTGCTATATAGACTGGTGTCTTCTAAGAATTTCAAAAAACAGAGTTTTCCCCTCCTGCTTGACCCCACTTCTAAAATACTTTTCAGATTTCATTTTCTTGCAATTCTCTGAGTAGATCTTGTCATAGTTTACACAAGATATCAAAGCATGTTGCACTGTCTCAGGTTCCTGACATGATCACAAGCCTTTATTGAAGCTCTTTGCACTACTTATAGGCAAGTATGGAACCAGCCTAAACTCTACTACGAGTGACTGATGGCAGTGGGTAACATGAATCTGTTACCCACTGCTATCAATCAGTTGCTGGCCTGTGTCAGGCCCCTGTCACAATAAAAACATGCTGCTGGTGGGCCGCCAGGGGCGGGCTGGGGTTGAAATTCAGCCCGGGAGCTGGTTTGGAGAGGCCTTTTATCCGATTGCATGACGGACACAAGTGGAACCATAATTTTAACATGAATACTTTATTTGCACTATAATAACTACAGGAGTGGATGGGCTCATTGTTTCTGAGTGACTGGAATTGGAACATCAACATATGACATCTTGATATAATTCTATGCAAAGACCTGTTGCCAACCCAGTCCTGCACACTGCACCTGGACCTGGCATTGTTTTTTGGTAGTTCCTGCTCCACTTTCCTCCTCCTCCTCCTGTCCCTCCTCATCTGTCTCTTCCTCCTCCTCACTCCTATGATTGGCATTATCTTGTCCCTCTGCATCAACTCCATGACTGACACTGGCCTTGTTAGCTAACAATAGCAATAACAGCAACAAAGATCAACGTTATGGCATTTTTGCAAATAATTCACAGTGTTAGAACACAAATACAATATAAATATCAACAAAAGTGCCACACACACACAGACTGTAAATAGATTACTCACATTAATGTATTTTTCTTGAGCTGGTAAAAAATGCTATGTATCCTATTAAAGTGGAAACAGAACAGGAAAACAGGATGTATCACCTATATATTCTAATAATATCTTTTTAACTTTTAACGCAGATTCCCTCCTGAAATATGTTTTCTTTTGCAACAAGGACATTTGTGCATGTTTCTGAACAGTCAGTATGGATTTTATTTTTAATTGATGAAGCAGATTAATGATTTATTCAGGTGTAACAGGTGTTCAACATAAAACAAATTTAAACCAATGAGACGTGTTGTTTGTTTGTTTGTTTGTTAAAAGCAAAACAAACACGTCTCATTGGTTTAAATGTGTGTTTTATGTTTTTGTGGCCTTTATGTTTTTTTTTTAATCTTGAATCATTAGCTAGCAACATCATCACTAGCGAACAAACATGTCGGTGCTGTGGAACTTCTTCGGAGTAAATGAGACGGATAAAACACAAGCCATCTGCAGTCTATGCACCGGGAGCATCTGCAGAAAGTTTCAACACGACAATAACGTCATTGATCGGATCGGTGAATTAAGACATTACGGCCGATCTCACAAATTGCCCAAAATGCAAAAGATCGTCCGATCCGATGGGCGGAGAGCCTGGTTCTGTATGCCCTGAACGCATCAAAAACACAAACTAGAGTTCTCAACGGGCCTGAAAGTTACAACCCGACCCATCGCAGCCAGACATACCGGCACTGGGTCTGCTGCTGGGTCCCGTTTCTTCACCGGCCTGGCGGACTGTAGCCCCGCTGACCTTCGCCCCTCCACCACTGCATCCTGTATCTTTTTTGCCCTTAATGTCTCTGCTCCATCTCTTTCTATGGCTTCTTTCTTTTTAAAATGTTTTTTTTTTAATTTGAATTTCTCCCGCTCCTCTTTCTTATCGTTCCTTTATTAAACATGAACAGTTTAATAAGTAAACGGTTTAATAACTGACTGAGCGGCTGAGCCAATCACATTTCAATAGAAACAAGGACCAGCTCAAGTTGGGAGGGGCCGCTCGTATCCCCCCTTAATATGCTAAATATTAGATTGGCCCAGTCTGACGTTCCACTCTGTGCCACCTGCGGCCGTAGGGTAAAAAAACGTTCCGACCACCGGCCGGTTCGGCCTGGAACAGACCGGCCGTTCGGGAATACTCCCGAACCTCCCTATGGCCAGCCCGCCCCTGTGGGCCGCCCTTCCAACCTACCACCGGGCTAAGCAAGTTTTCTGGGGGAAACCCTGTCTACCAATATCTTCATTAAATGCTTGTCAGGCTACAGCAGATAACAGTGTTCATGCTGTTATAAGGCCTGCTTTAAATATTTGAACATTTTAAATGTTAACATTGTGTGGTAGGTGTGATTTTGTGAATGGACCACAGACTTTGCCAAGAAAATACACAACACATAAAAGGTCAACTATTTTAGATACAAAATAATTGACATTATTGCAACAAAATTAACTTAGCTGTCTGTTTACTGTAAATAGTATTCTAAAACATGTCAGAACAAAAACAGAGTAAAAATGCCAATACTGCTGAGCTGGAGCGTTTCTCGGTCTATTATACTTTTTGATCCTAACCCTATTTTTTGCATTGTTTTTATTATTAACATTACCATTATTATTATTATTATTATTATTATTATTATTATTATTATTATTAATAATAATAATATTATTATTGTTATAATTATTATTATTATATTATTATTATTATTATTAGTAGTAGTAGTAGTAGAAGTAGTAGAAGTAGTAGTAGTAGTAATAAAATTAGTATCACAAGTAATAGTTGTAGTAGTAGTTAATATTCATGCCATTAAGAAAATGATTTTGGAATTAAAGAATTAAAGGAGAACTTTGGTCAATTTCAACACGCAGCTTTATTGCTCAAGCTACCCTTGACTTGCCAGTACTGAAAACGTGCCCTTACAGGGCTCCTTGAATGGAGAGTTAGCATTGACAGCTAACAGCAACCTCTTTACACTGTGTTTTAAGCATCTGAACATGCTCCAAATATCACCCCAAAAGCTATGCAACATCAGCAGACACCTTACAACACAGCACTGTAGCGTGTATGGCTCAAAATGAATAAAAAAGTGTTTAAAACAGTGTGTTTGTGCAAGCAGCTACTTACCGGTTTGTTTACATCCCGTCTTCCCGTAGTCCAAACTAGTCAATCCTTTGAGCGTGCGCTGACTCCCTCACTGGCAGAGACGGAAACTTTTGCAGACAGAAACATATTCCAGCATTTTCGTTTTTTCTGTTCATAACGTACATGTCCATGTTACAGCCTGTCATGAGCCATGAGCCTTACAATAGCCTGTTATGAGTCTACTCGCTCTGCACTGAGAGGCAGTCCAGACGGAAACGGTCCTTTGTTGAAACGCACATGTATTGCATCGTTTTGGCCGATCGTCCACATGGATCCTGAAAACGCACTTTTTGAAACCGGGTCTCAGGGTGGAAACATCTGAAAACGCAGCTCTTGAGTTGTCTTGTGGCCGCATACTTTCCGATACGATGATGCCATCGCCCCACCCCTCGACCTCTTGCCTCTGACCTCTGAACCCCGCGACATCTCATAACAACAACAACAACAACAATGGCAAACTACTGCTTGCGTTTGTGTTTCTTGCAACTTATTCGCCTTGTAGTTGAGTGTGAGTCGCAGCAGCAGTTTGACCTCATTATCGGTCCACACAAACGATACTGGTTTCCTTGCACTAGCCATTTTCTTCTTGCAGAGAGGAGAGCAGAGCTCTTTCGTTCTCTAGTGCAAATAACTCCTCATCTGTATACTCCGGTTCGAACAAATATGGTCTACCGTCTAATTCAAAGGGTTCGTCGTCGATGTCTTCACTTCAATATCAGACAAGCTCTCCATCGTGACTATTTCGGAAACAGCTTCGATCGCCACTGACGAGTCCCCTCTCTGTAGGAGCTACGATCATGCGCAGACAAGCTAGCTCTCAGTGCAGAGCGAATAGACTCATGACAGGCTATTGTAAGGCTCATGGCTCATAACAGGCTGTAACATGGACATGTACGTTATGAACAAAAAAACGAAAATGCTGGAATACGTTTCTGTCTGCACAAGTTTCCGTCTCTGCCAGTGATGGAGTAAGTGCACGCTCGACGGATCAAACACACTGTTTTAACCACTTTTTCATTCATTTTGAGCTATACACGCTACAGTGCTGTGTTGTAAGGTGTCTGCTGATGTTGCATAGCTTTTGGGGTGATATTTGGAGCATGTTAAGATGCTTAAAACACAGTGTAAAGACGTGATCCCGTGCTGTTAGCTGTCAATGCTAACACTCCGTTCAAGGTGCCCTGTAAGGGGTGAACCAAAAGTGTTCGCGTTTTCAGTAATGGCAAGTCAAGGGTAGCTTGAGCAATAAAGCTGCATGTTGAAATTGACCAAAGTTCTCCTTTAACTTCAAATAAGTTGTATGAAAAATGTAAATGTATATTCAAAGTCCAGCAGGGTGACATACAAAAGTTTTTTTCACACAACTCCTTGAAATTTCTCATAAAATGCTTTATGGCTACTTACAGAAGACCTGAGGGACAAGTGAGACACGTTACTGTGTGTGGAACGCAGTGAAAGAAATAAAAAATAATAATCATAAAAACAAGAGGAAAGTGGGGCTAATTTGTGTTCATTTTGATCACAAGAGCCTGAGTGCACAACCACTCATGTCCTAAATAATATGAATAACATGTCCTCCAGGGGAGGACTCCAAACACAAGATACATCTATCATGTGAATTAGCAAGCTCTGTAACATGACAGTCATATCACTTTTGGCCAGGAATGTGTCAAACTTGGCACTAATCGGCCATTGATACTGTGTGTTATCAGCATTGTGAGAAAGTCCATGCATCCATCAGCATTATGCACGAGTGCCACCACATTAGTCCTATGTTTACAACTGTCAGTGCATTTACATGACACTAAAAAAAAACCGAATTATTGGGTTAGTCCAACTATGATCGGATTTTTAAGAAGTATACACCTTCGTCTAAGTAAAATCGGACCGGATCGGATTTCTCATAGTCGGATTAAAACACCTAGATTATTCGATTGAAAGTCGCATTACTCGTGTATGTATACGTTCTATCAGATGGGATTCGGATTTTGCGTTCTGTGCAAGCTCAAGATTTTTTTCCCGGGGCCATGAGACAGAAGTAGAAGGACGGCGGCATTTTCTCACCGGCATGTATTCTCGGACAATTGCTGTTGTCTGATTGTGTAGCATAGTCGAACTTAGTCGACTAAGCTTTGCATGTAAACGTACTGAGTCACACTAGCCGTTTTTATACTGGGCAGCAAGCCGCCAATTTGACCATCCTTTTTGCAGCCAGGACCGCAAATTTAGACAGAGGACGGCAAATTGGGGGTCTGTTTTGGTCCACCAATTTGCCACCGAGGAGGGTACACTTATTTTCGCCTCGACTGCTATCAAAATCCGAGGTGTCAATGTGCCGGCCACTGCGTGAGATGGGCGGAGGTGTCGATGACGTGCACTGTTGTGCAACCCACAGCCAGGGAATTTTGAAACCAGGAAACAGCTGATCACAGCAGTCAGTCCATCACTTCATCTGCAGACATCAAGATGAGCAACTGGACAGCTGCTGAGATCCAGGAGATGCTAGCATCTCCTCGGTCTCTGTAGCTGTTTGGGTGTGTCCGCTTGTTGTTGTAGCGGCAAGCTAGGAACGGTCGCTACTTTCAAATTAAAAGCCCCCCACGAAGAACCCAGGTCTAAACTCCAATGGGGTGCAATGTAAAGCTCTTATTTTGAAGACAAATGTGTTGTCACTGTTCACTGCCCAACTTCGTGCTTCATGCACGTCACATGTTTACGCCTACCTCAGTGGCGGCTTTTGGAAAAGGAGGAATATTACGCCTCCATTTTAGAAAGACAGGGCGGCACACTGCCGCTCTTACCTTGGAGCAAATGTGCCGCCTTTTCTGTCTAAAAAGGGCTACTGACTGCCTCACGTGCCCAAATTATGCATGACAATCAGTGGTAACCCTCAGTCAGTTTGACATGTGACTATTTTTTATTGAAGTCTAGTTACGGTGAACTCGGCCTGCATCGTGATCATGACTCACAGTTGAGGATATGGAGTTGCTTTGTGACCCTGGTCTGTAAAAGGCGCTGTACAAACAAAGTCTACTTACTTACTTACTTACTTAAAAATTCTGTGAGAGCAGTCATCGACTTTATTTACAGGCACTGATAAATCATACAATCCATATGTTCAGGTGCTGAGGATGTTCCACATGAGCTGACTGTTTAAGGTGCGTCACACAGAGCGTGCACAGTGTGTGCCTGACAGCAAAGTTGTGTCCAATGCTGCGATTTCACACACGACTTCATGAAAACTAAAATTGTACCTGGTGAAATATGCACAGTATTCATTGTTCATTGCTATTTGATTTAATCATGTATTTCTACCATCGATGATGATAACTTGATCAGTGAGTTACAAAAAAGTCCAAGCGCAAGTATGGAAGTGCAAGTATGCATGTAACACTGCTCGCTTGAATGTTCATGAAAATGTGGATCTATGATTGATGCTTGATATGAAGTGAAATTAAATTTAAGATACATCATTATGTGTAAAATAATGGCTCTCATGTTTAATTTCTACAATCTGGCTTTAATTCACCACCTCTGTGTTGCCAGTTTCCCCAGTCTCCACAATGTTCATATGCAGCCTCTTCTGGTCAAAATAAATATTACGAAAACAAACACTTTCCTTCCTTTTCATTTTGCCTTTCACTTTCCTCTTGTAAATTGTTCTTAGGAAAAAAAAATCACTTGGTTCTGTAAGATATTTTTTATGCTTATTTAAAAAAGTTGTAAAACAGGCTTGCCACTTTCATATTGTACCACATACAAAATTAAACAAAGTAGAATTGATGAATCCCAAGAAAGAATTGTCTTGTACAGCAATCTTTGCAAACATAGCAGGCAAAAGGTTTCCTGTTAGTTAGATAAAACAGACATATTTTGACCAAGCAGCGCACTGATTGCTTTGAGTTTAATAAGGACTGACCGGCTTTTAGACATTTAGGTTATCTTTATTGGGAAACTGTTAGATTCGAGCGATCATTCACAGTGCTGTTGTAAAGCCACTTCTGTTGCATCAGGGGGCTGAATTTAGAATTAGGACTAAGAAAACCAAGATAAAATGACACAGGGGAATATGAGGAAGCCTTGGAAAATAAGAACAGTCTGCAGAGTGAGGTGAAAAAGCAGGGGCAAAGTTTCAAACATGGGCTGATGACTGAGTGTGGAACAATTATTGCAGATATTTGGGTTGAGTGGTGGAGAGGCGATCCTATTAGGGCTTTCAGGAGAAACATGTCATTTCATCGACAGTGACAGTGACACCAGATGTCATTTTAATTGACACTATGCCATAGGAGAGCAGGGAATGAGAAAGAGAGAGCCAAAGAGTGCGAGAGAGAGAGAGGAAAAGAGAGAGAGCGGGAGCCTGGGCGAGAGTCCTACTTCCCCCAGGGCGATCTTAATTGGTAAAGTTAGGAATATAAGCTATGAAATATTTAATGTATAAAAGTAGAATATATTCACTCCATGCTAGGAGCACTTTCACCCAACAGAGGCTTTTGCACAGTAGAGCATCTAATAGGCAAAGTTGGTAAATACTTTTTTTTTTTTTTACTGTACTGTTGTTGTGAAGAATGACACCTCTCTGCATTAAATAATCATAACCACCCTGGGCTCACTTTCATGCATCTAGACAGTCTGTATACAAAGTGACGAACTCCATGGAGGAGTAAATGCACATCTGAAACATTTATTTTATTGAAAGTAAGATTATGCATTGAGTGTGCGGGGCTGTAACTCCCACCTGAGAGTGTATGATCATTTTTAAAATGAGTGTCCTCCACTAAGAAATCTTAAAAATCTATACGAAAATTTGGACAAGATTGAGCAAATACTTCTTTTAAACTCAAACTTCTTTTTGTTAACTATAATATTACAATTACTACAAAAACGGGCAACCATTTCACTTATTTAGTCATGGGATCAGGACAGGAAGGGATTAAGGCCAACATTAATGAGATTGGGCAAAAAAAAATGTTTTTTCCCCTCCTGTGCTTCTGCTCTTTTGGTGGATCAAACTGGTACATCAAAGAACAAAAAAATACAAACTTTTGCAGAGGCAGTACACAAATGCATTTCTGATGTTGTCTAAGATGTGGCCAGTCTGCAGTGATTGCTTAAAGTGTATAGCTCCCTAAGAAAAGAGCTAACCAAATTTGTAACTTAATCAAATATTCTTTAGCCCTGTTTTGAAAAAGATTGTTTTGCTGTTTATATTGATGTCACTTTTAATGTTTTCATTTTCCGATGATGAATGAGAATGGCATTTGATCTGTCACTTGTGACAGAGTCCCTCAATCGTCACTTGTAGAGGAAGCCTTTTGTTAATGACGCAGCCTATACAAGCAATCCAAATGAACTTGATACCACACAGTTGCACATATAGGATTTTATAAAACAATGGCATAATTAAGCTACTTTAAACACAGTCAGGGTGCATTACAGGGGTGTAATACCAGGGCTGATACTGAAGAATGACTCTGCGTGTGTTTCTCTGATGAGCAGCAGGGATACGGCAAGGACAGAATGCCCACTAATCAGTCACGGACCATGTCGTTCACCCAAATATAGTTTATTTATAAGAAACACTATGCCATGTGTATGTTGGAGAGAGAGAGCAGCTCTGAAAATAGAAAATCAATATGCAGCAGCCAATTTTGATATCGTGAGCTACCACAAATAAATGTTTTTCGTTTCGTTTTGTCTTTTTTGTTAATCTGTATCTAGAGCAACAACAATAAAACAAATATCTGTATCCCAAAATTGTAAATCAACTTCCTAGCCGACAGATGAATATCCGAAATGGCGAGATAAAGTTAGAAAATAAACAAATTGAAGTTAGATATTTCCATCTTTAAAAATGGTTTGTCCTGCAAGCAGTGTTGTTACTTTCCTTGTCGTGTTTTTGTTGCTCATGGTATGATTCATGCTTTAAGACCATACGAGTGTTATTTAACTCCCTACCTCAATTGTGACAAATAATTTTAGATCATCTGTGGAGCCCTGCTTTCATTGATAGACATTGTGGCCAGCCAGCGGGATATAAGAGTGTCGCTGTCCAGGTATAAGTACACAAGATTCAAGATTCAAGAGGGTTTATTGTCATTCCAGCCATATACTTAGTACACAGTGCAATGAAATCACGTCTCCCAAGAAGCTTCAGCGCAAACAAACAACAACTACATAGAGCAACAACAATACCAACCGCTACATGTAAGTATAGTGCAAAAATACTATATAAATTGACTGTGTTATAAAAAAAAAATACTTGTAAAGTGACTGTATGATTATAATTATTATTTACATGAGGTGCAAAAGTGTATCAGACAAATACAAAACAGCGACGCAGGACAGCACACAACAGGGCAACAGAGGGGATCAGATCAGTCCCTGAGCGTTGAGGAGTTGTATGTCCTGTTGGAAGAAGCTGTTTTGTAGTCTGGCAGTGATTGACCGCATGCTACTATACCTTCTGCCAGATGGAAGGGGGGAGAAAAGTCTATGTGAGGGGTGGGTGGGGTCTTCCCCAATGCTGGTTACTTTACGGATGCAACGTGTGGTGTAAATGTCTGAGATGGAGGGGAGAGTGACTGATGATCTTTTCGGCTGTCCTCACCACTCACTGCAGGTTCTTGTGGTCCAGTTGGGTACAGTTTCCGAATGAGTCAGTGATGCAGCTACCAAGGAGGCTCTATATCGTCCCTCTGTAGAAAGTGGTGAGAATGGGGGGTGGGAGGTGGGCTCTCCTCAGCCTTCTCAGGAGGTGGAAACACTGCTGAGCTTTCTTCATGGTGGAGCCGGTGCTGAGGGACCAGGTTATGTTCTCCGCCAGGTGGACACCAAGGAATTTGGTGTTCTTCACGATCTCCACCGGGGAGCTGTGGGTCTCCAGTGGCTCGTGGTCCCTCTGTGCTCTGGAAGTCAACAACCATCTCTTTGGTTTTGTCGATATATTAAGGGACTGGTTGTTGACTTGTCACCAGCTTATCAGTTGTTCCACGTCCTCTCTGTATGATGACTCGTCGTTCTTGACAATGGAACCCACCCATGGTCGTATCGTCTGCAAACTTGATGATGTGGCTCAAGTCGTGTAGTGCTGCACAGTCGTGGGTCAGGAGTGTGAACAGCAGTGGACTGAGCAGTGTGGTGGTGCTGGAGGTGCTATTGCCGATCCGGACTGTCTGAGGTCTAGCTGTCATAAAGTCCAGGATCCGGATGCCGAGGGATGTGTTCAGGCCCAGCAAGCTCAGCTTCCTAACCAGGTGCTGGGGGATGATTGTGTTGAATGCTGAGCTGAAGTCTATGAAAAGCATTCTGATGTAAGTGTCCTTTTTAACCAGATGGTTGAGTGCTAGGTGGAGAGTGGAGGGTGGTGGTAATGGCGTCGTTGGTGGAGCGGTTGGCTTGACATGTAAACTGTAGGGAGGGTCTAGGGTGGGAATCAGAAGGTTCTTTATGAGCCTCAGGATCAGTCCCTCAAAGCACTTGATGATGGGGTGAGTGCGATGGCGCAGTGGTCGTTGAGGTAGGACACAGGTGACTTTTTGGGCACAGGGACAATGGTGGTGGTTTTAAAGCACGATGGGACGGTGACACTGCTCAGGGAGATGTTGAAGATGTCCGTGAGAACATCTGCCAGTTGGTCTGCACGTCCTTTGAGCACACTCCTGGGAATGTTGTCTGGGCCACTTGTTCAACGAGAAGGGGGGTGTTCTTCCTCGCCACCATATCGTTTTCTGCTTCAAACCGGGAGTAGAACACGTTCAGTGCATCGGGCAGGGAGGCATCACTGTCACAGGCTGGTGTTGTTGTCCTGTAGTTGGTGATGGCTTGGGTGCCCTGCAACAGCTGCCGTGTGTCACCGCTGTCTCTGGAGTGGCCATGGATTTTCTGGGCATGCGCATATTTAGCATCCCTGATTGCCTGGGCCAGTGTTGCCCTCTCTGTGCTCAGAGCCTCCTTATCTCTGTCTCTGGCTCTCAGCAGTGCACATACCTCTGCAGTCATCCATGGGTTCTGGTTTAAGCGCGTGGTGATGGACTTGATGACAGTCACATCATCAATGCACTTACTTATGAAACCAGTAACTGATGCCGTGTACTCCTCCAGATCAGTGGAGCCGTTGGCAGTTGCTGCCTCCCTAAACATTTGCCAGTCAGTGCACTCAAAACAGTCCTGGAGGGCAGAGATGGCTCCTTCCGGCCAGGTCTTCACCTGTTTTTTAGCTGGTCTGGAGCATCTGACGATGCTGGGATCAGCTTAACAGAGATGTGGTCTGAGTATGGTAGTGTAAACAAGGTCCAGCATGTTCGCCCCTCTCGTTGCAAATTCCACATGTTGGTTGAAATTAGGAAGCACACTTTTGAGATTTTAAGATTGAAATCTCCGGCAACAACAATCAGTCCTTCTGGGTGTTTGTTTTGAGGATCACTGATGGCCCCGTACAGTGCGGCTAGTGCTTCCCTTAGCATTAGCACTGGGAAGAATGTAAACTGCTACAATGTGCAGGGAGGAGAGCTCTCTCAGTAAATAAAAGGAAAGGGTCTACATCTCAGAACCCCGTATTCCACCAGCGATCAACAGGTCTTGGAGACGAGGACAGAGTTGCTGCACCAGTCCGTGTTGATGTAAACACAGGGTCCTCCACCTCGGGTCTTGCCACACAGTGTTGAGTCTCTGTCGGTTTGATACAAGGCTAGTCCGTCTTGCTGAATGGCAGCGTCCAGGACTCGGTCGTTCAACCATGTTTCTGTAAAAACATGTACACAGCAGTAACTAGTGTCCCATTGAGTGGTTTGTTGTAGTCCAGTTTATTTTGCAGGGAGCAGATGCTGGAGAGGAGTATGGATGGGAGCGCCAGCAGGCTAGCGTTAGCTCTTAGCCTAGCATTGCTTTCGGCACCTCTCCACCCAGCCCTTGCCAGTAAGCGTGCTCTGGGATTTGCGAAGCGAGCCAAGACCCTATAGTCTGTTCAGTATCTCCGATGGTAACACCGCCGGGCAGTCTTGAATTCCCAGAAGTAAACTGCGATGGTGTATGGCAGTTTAGTGGTGTCTTGAGTGCGGTTGGTACATTTCAGACACATAATTAACGTTTTGAAGACACATAAATAAACTGATCTCGCCGCCGCCAGGAGTCTAGCTACACAGTCTACACAGTATGTGTTTTAATGATACCTTATGCACACTATGTAAATAATTACACCCCCTGTGTATTTAAGTCCTTGTCTTGAGCTCAGCACGCAGCCCTGTGGGGCTCCCCTTTTGAGCACTAGAGGGAGGGGGGTGTGACTGCCACAGAGTGAGACTTGAGCCCGGGGTTAATATTTCAATTCAGCTTCATGGGTGAGATTGTATTGAATTCTGAGCTGAGATCAACAAAGAACATTCTGATGTTGATTCTCAAGGTCTGTGAAGACTGTGTGGAGGACAGTTGATATGGCAACCTCTGTGGTTCTGTATATAAAACTGGTGTTCACCTGCACAGGCACCTGCACATCATCCTCAAGCTGTTTTTGAATTTTCTGGCTTGCAAAATACAAGGCTTGCAAAATACAGTGCAAGGCTTGAAACAGCATTTATTATCTTATATATTTAAATAAATATATAAAATAATATATAAAATAAAATATATACATATATATATATATATATATATATATATATATATATATATATATTATTTTATATATTTATTTTATATATATATATATGTATATATTTATATTTTTTTTGAAAGATTTTTGCGAGTGTTCTGTTCATTCCTGGACAATTCCAGTTGATTGTGCTCTTCAAGTGACATAGGCACAAGTCTTTCCTTTTTCGTCATTTGGTTCTTCTCATCCTCCTCCAACCATTGCTCCAAACTGAGACCGCCAATTAAAACGATCCATTTTGTAGCCTATTTTTCCACTGTATTCTACTCTAGCGCTGACAGTTACAATGTTGCCACAAACTTGGCGGAGTCATATTTTGAGTAATGAATGATTTGAGCGCAGTCTAAATTTCTTGTTGACCAATCAGATTGCTTGATCGAAACTAGTTGTTGTATAGTTACGATTTAGGATTGGGATCATATGTTCAGCTTGTATCATCTAAGTCCTTTAAGTGGGACTGTATGAACATTATTGTTCCTCTGAAATATGGCTATATACTTTGATATGTATTCTTTCTTTGTACATTTCTATCGTTACCTCATTGCCTCTGTAGACACCTGACAGGACCGGGGATAGCAAATCCTCTTAATCAAGGATACAGCACTGTCTGACCTGCCTGCTTCGTGGAAGACTGACACTGTTACTCTGCCTGCTCTTTGCTCAAACCAAACCTTACTGGCAGACTGCGCTCTGGTTGCCTCTTCTACTGATAAGGACTGAAAGTCGACAATGTAATGCTATTTTAACAAAATAAAGCTATTTATGTAAATGTAAAAAAAAAAATGTGGATATTGGTAAATGATCGATGAAACTCAAAAAATATAAATTAGAGTACAAGACTTACAATTTGTCAGTACATACCTCTTGCTCTGTTATCTGAAGGTTGTCAAAGATCCTTTCACTC
Organism: Diplodus sargus; assembly: GCA_903131615.1. Taxonomy (NCBI): domain Eukaryota; kingdom Metazoa; phylum Chordata; class Actinopteri; order Spariformes; family Sparidae; genus Diplodus; species Diplodus sargus. The sequence continues at coordinate 331,491 of CAEMYA010000165.1, read as the reverse complement.
TCTACTAGTAAGGAAGAGAAATCAGCATGCAGCTTTGCCTTTATATACAAATTAGAAAGTGGTTCTGGCAAATTCAGCTGAAGTGTCTTTGGTGTGTATCTGTGAGAGTGGCCCTCGATCACAGACAAGATAGCAGTTCCCTTAGTACTTTCTTCCTGTATATCACATTCATACAGCTTTTGGAAGAACTCCATATACTCCTCTTCTGTAGGGACAGGAATGTTGGGTAGTGGTGGGCATGTTCCAGTCTTCTTCTGCATGAATGAGATGTTGCGGATTTCCTCATACTGCACCTTGCCAGTTTTGCTTGGAAGAACCCAGGCACAGGGTATCTCTGTACTGGACAGTCCATCTTTTAGATTTACCGCCGCTAAGACAGCATACATGAGGGCAGCTGCATGCGAGCATGCTTCGCCCAGTCCTGCTTTGCAGGTACAGTGAGCCGCTAAAATTGTCCTATCATCATCGACCACGACCCATGGAGAAGACAGCAGACCAATTAGTCTAGTAAAATCAACTCATTTGTCAATCAATGCATTATCACAGTGCCATGTTACACACACAACAGTTTTTTTTACAGTGTACTAAGGGAGTGGAGAGAAACCAGATCATGATACTACTAGATGAATGTTGAAGAAGCCAGCAGATTAATTATAACCATCATGGCCATTGACTGTTAGTTTGAAAGGTACATTTGTGAGGGTATTCAATAAATTACACCAGACCTACATATTAAGTGCAAGGTCCAGGGTCCAAACTAGTCTACCGTAAATTACCAAATAATAGCCGGGTTTCAATTAACCACAGGTGTATATTTTGGTAAATAACCACTGGTTTCAAATAAATGCTGAGTCTAATTTAATTTGTTTTTGTAATCAAGGTAGAAGACCTGACACTGCACGTTTTTCTTCTTCGCCTTTTTAACGTGTTGTGCTTTCTGCCAGTCAGTATCACAGTGATGATAACCATGTCTCCGGTGCAGCAAAAAAATAAATAAAAAGTAGACTTGAAATTAAAACTTTCTGTCTTAAAATATGCAGAGGAAAACTCGGGAGAAGCAGCCACATGATGTTTCTCTGTCGACACCAAGAGGGTGATAAATTGGCGAAAAAATCAAATGGAGCTGTCCGAGGAGGACAGCAACAGGGCCAGGCTGCCTGGTGGAGGGAGGAAGAAGGAAGAAGGCCAACGAGGAACTGGAGATAAACATGCGGGGATGAGTTATCAGCAAACGGGCACGCCATGAGACAATGTCCCGCAAAATGATCAGGGCGATGGCCAAACAAATGTGCGCCACCGTGAGTGACAGCAGAGCCGAGGAGTTTGTAGCGAGTGCTGGTTGGCTGAATCGTTTCCTCCGTTGTAACAACTTCACTTGCAAAAGGACGCCAGAGAATACAAGGTGGCGAAGTTTGTTACATTTTCATCCCAGATTTTTGAGAGGATGGAATTCAACGCCTGGGCCCAAATTAGAGTCTGGTCGGTTAAATGGTTGAAACAAATAACGTTAAACATAACGGCTATTATTTGAAAACATGAAAAAAACGCTTTTCATTTTCAAAACAAGAGCATTTCCTCGCTATTTTTGTTGTTGTTCATGCAAAGATCTTGTAGTTTTATCACTAGAAGTTAGTCTAGCCTTGAGTGGTTAAGCTAGCTTCTAGCAGCAGTTTACAAAGTTTGGTTAAAGAACACTTACCCTTCCTTTCACGAGAAACATCTTCTTCTTGTGAAGGTGCTATATTTTCGGGTCAAGGACCCAGCCCGCAACAAAATACCGATATGCGTCTGTACTTTTGTTGTACGCTTTGAGGCTTTCACCGGTGTATGGCGACGGATTATGTACAAGGTATATGTACATGTCATTGAATGCCAGGTATGGTAGTTTGGTAGCCGCGGACAGAGGCTGGAAGACCGCATCCGGTATCGAGTAGGGATCGCACCCTAACGATGATATTTTTTGCAAGTAGCGTTTCCTTTCATGGCAGTCGAAGTGTGAAATGTTGTCTTTCGTAGCCATGTATTTGTATCTGTAGGAATCATAGGCAGTAAAATTCGTAAAAAAAAAAAATTTGTTGAATTCTAATGTTTGTCAGTTGGTGTCTATGGTACTCGGTAGGTACTCAATATGGCGGCGGTAAGCTGGAAAAAGAGCGGATGACGTAAAAGGTCATGTGACTGATATTCATGAATAGGCCACCTTCACTTTGTCATGCCATCTAAAGACTCAGTGAGTCACAATTACTGTTTAAAAAAACTGTAAAGATGTTCAGGTTTTTAATCCCTCTGTTTAGTCCTAAACTTCATCGTGTAGCCCATTGAAATGACATGAAAAACAGGAAAGGACACATTTTATATTCCAGTAAACGTTAAAAAGATTGAGTCTATACAGGAAACATTCTTCTATAACATTTAGTGAGACCAGTGTCAGACTAAGTTTCCGTATTGTACAAATTGGGAGATAAAAGAACACTGCAGGACTGGGACACAATCCAAATAAAGCTCATTTGGTTATTCCATTGTTTACTGGGAAAATAGGATATCACTGAATTCCAAGAAAATAATACTGTCAGCTGCAAATTAGAAGATGTTTTATTTATTTGTTAGGACAATTACTTAGGGACAATTGGGGCTTGCAGCCAATTACCCTCTCTGGCTTTGAAAATAAATAAGTGCATTCACTGGAGCCGTTTACAGCAGCTGTCTGCTAATGATTAGTTGGAGCATTTGCTTCAGCCTCACTACTTTACATGTGGGTCTGGTGATGTGACTTTTTGTGGCACATGCTGGTTATACTGGAGTTTAGTCTACTGAGTTTTATTTGCAGAATACAGTTTTCCTCTTATGGGGATGTTATACATCATTATAACGTGTGTTTATTGTATTTTCTCAAGTAACTTTCTCTCCCATTGTCCTGCTCACACTCATATACTTCCTCTGCCCAGCTTGAAGGTTTATGATGATTGGTGAATCATATTTGTGTGTGTGTGTATGTGTGTTTCCTACAGTGCAGTGTACAGCGCAATGTCCAACGAGGACCAAGAGTATTGCATAGTGACTGGTGATCTTGATGCAGAGAGGAAATAGAGGGATGAAAATTTAAAATCCCACACAAGTGCGGGCACACACACATACACACACTGAGTGTTCCTTTCCTTGATAACTAAAGCCACAGTTTACAGAGTGGATTAGACTGATATATCAAGACAGTACAATACTGTTATTCAGACTGTGACGGTCTTCAGTCTGATATGATGGATGTGATGCAGTCTGATTGCTTCCATGCTTATTATAAATTGAATTAATACTCCTCTGTTTGTCTATGGGAAACGCTGACAGCATCCCCTGATGGTCCAAATGCTATTGGAGAGCTTTACCACTCAGACAAGAACAGTATTCTGGTTAAAATGCTTGATTACTCATTTACTTACCAAGCCAATCACGTGACTTTATCTGACCACATTTTGCACTGCATGGTATTATACAAAGTTATGTTTAGTTTACTGTTACTTCTTACCTTCCAGACAGCCACTAGTGTTACCTCATTTCATAGCAGCCTCAAAACAAAATTGACCAAGTAACTCATTATAAAGCTGAAAGTTATTTGTGTAAATGCATAAAGTTGGATATTATTTGGGGGAATGTTACGTTATCTTGTAATGAGCTTAAATTTACAGTACAGCAGCCTGGTCAGTGGTCCTTTGCTTCCAAGTATCATGCTGTAGGTACCCCACTAACTTTAGTACCTTTCTAGTGCAGTAAAGATTGAGGAAAATCCAAGTTGGAGGGCTGTACATACGTTACATACATATGTTACTTACCTGACATTTACGGGCAACTTTAAGCAACCATACTGTTCTTCCATGAATCAGGGAAGTCACTGGTACACTGGTAGAAATGAAAGACTATTTCAGCTTGAATTTCCAAATGGGGGGGGGCATCACAGATACATTATTGGGGGTGTTTCAGCTGGCAGTTCAACACAAAACTTCATTTTTGTCTCTCTTGTATGCGAATTAGTCATGTGTTCATACGCAAAAGCCTAATTTTATAATGAGGGCGGAGAAGGTTATGGAGGGGCATTCTTTTTTTTCTCCAGTGATTTTGCGACAAAAGACGCATTTTTAAGATTTACTGTAGTTGGGTTTTCGGGCACATTAATTTTGAACGGGAGTGCTAGGAGCAGAGATACGATGGCATCAAAATCTTTATTTTTAGAACACTAGGAAGGCTCGACACAATATCACCAGGGTCTCTACTCATGAACACGAGCATTGAGAACATTGTTTGTGTACACAAAGTTTATGAAAAAGAAGGTTTTTGAACTACTCATGTCAGCTGCTGCATCTCCGGCGCACCGCCGTCATGGCAGGCAAAAAGTGTCGATCCCCGAGTGCGACCTGACAGGCAGGAGAGTAATGGTGAACCACTCTTCAAGCGTGCCTGTCAAGCCTTTCGTCGTAATTATGCTTTTACACGAAGGTTTGACTCATATTCAATCGCAAATACAGCCTCGGTTGCTTTTTGCCGAGTTTCACTTTAACGTAGCATATTTATTTGAGTCAGAGTACAAAGCTGAATGAAATCAAACAGAGAGAGGCCGAGCTGCAGCTGATGTAGTGTTAGAGGACATGGTTAGCAGTGACTATGAAGCACTGCTGACAGGTGGTACTGTCATCCGACGCCAGACACAGACATATTTCCGTTGCAGTTCATTTTAATGCGGGCAGTTTTTGTTAGATACTGTCACCAACAACCACCCTGAAATAGCCCATGTGCACTGCATGAAAGGTTCCTTCAGGCTTGCATAGAGGTGTGCTTGAGACCCTCTTCAGGATCCCAGAGATAAACTGAAAAAAAACGAGACCAGAAGGGCCATAGAGGAAGATGGCAACTAAACAGTGGCGTGCACAGACTTTTTGAAGGGCGTTTTGGCTCCCAAGAGGGCACTTTATCATGTTTTAACCAGCCAAGGGGGCACTTTAGTGTGTTTTGCCAACCAAGAGGGCACTTTAGCACGCATTTTGGCTCCCAAGAGGCCACTTCAGCGCACGTTTTGGCTCCCAAGAGAGCACTTTAGCACACGTTTTGGCTCCCAAGAGGGCACTTTAGCGTACATTTTTCAACAATTGAGAGTTAAACCTGACCTGAGACCCTTCCTTTACCTTTTTCTTTCCGTTTGAAGAAAACATATTTGATGGAAACTTGCTGTGTGTCTTTAATTCAATTTAACACAAGTCATGATTGTTTGTTTCTACAATTACAAATACATTACTAACAATAATAATGTTAGAATTGAAGTAACTGTCTTTACTAGAAAGCAGGTTTGGTACACGAGAAGTCCAGCAGCGGAGGCAAACGAATCCGACAGGGAGCAGGCAGAGGTGAGGTCGAAGGAAACACAGGCTGAAGTGAAAACCAGGAATCACTAGTAGACGCTCCGAACAAAAGGCTGAGACGTTTCTGCACCGGGACAAGAAGACGAACTGGCAACAGCAATGGCCAGTATGGCGGCGCGCACGAGTGCATTGGCTTACGGCTCTCCAGTATGGTGCTCAGCATGGAGTTTTTGTCTTATTTTGTTAGGGAATGGTTTGGTGCAGAGTAAGGCAAACTACGTCTATTGTTGTCAAGAACTCATAAACTACGGATTACATTCCCACGGCCATAGCGAGACCACCGGGCAGCCCATGGATTGCATCCTTTGCAGCTATAACAGCTTCAACTCATCTGGGAAGGCTTTCCACAAGGTTTAGGAGTGTGTTTATGGGAATTTTTGAAGCGCATATGTAAGGTCATGCACTGATGTTTGACAGGAAGGCCTGGCTCTCAGTCTCCACTCTAATTCATCCCAAAGGTGTTCTATCGGGTTGAGGTCAGGAATGTTATTGTGTCATGTGATTATGAGCAACATACTTGTAGTCAGATTGTGTTTGTCACTTTCCATAGTGGTGTTGTTGTGGGCAGTGTCTGTTACAACCTGTAGGAAGAAAACCGGCAAATGTATTTGTGGAAAAGCACCACGACCCGGCCACTACTCCTCACTGACTCCTCATCACACTTCCCCCCAAGCATAGAGTCCACCCCTGGCAGTGAGAGCAGTGTAGTAGTTATTGGAGTTAATTACGTGAAGCGATTTTGAGCAGAAGACTTGACTCACAAAGTCAAGTGTCAGGATCTCTCTCACAACATAATCTTACGGCACCAATGCAATTAATACCAGGGGTGTTTATCAGACTTTCGTTGCAAACTATTTTAACCATAACGCGATAGATAGATAGATATATAGATAGATAGATTAATCCCCATGGGGAAATTAGGTCATCATAGCAGCAGGTACATTCAGTACAAACACAATAAAAATATAAGGGCAAATATAGACACAATAAGAAACAATGAAGTACTATACAATATGCAACATAAATAATCGAACAGACTATAATATAATGCTTAAGTAGTTGTGAAATAAAATACAAATAAAAATATTGAGGTAAATAAAATTAAATATTGAGGTAAGAAGAACATTAGGTGCAAGAGAAAAAGGTGCAGGTTTATGTACAGATACAGGTTTATGTACAGAAATATTATAAAGCACAATAGTTATGTGTGTGATTTGTGTTTTGTTATGTGAGCATTGTATAGTGTGATGGAACCAGGTAAGAATGATTCCTGTGCCGTTCTTTAAGGCAGCAGGGTTGAATGAGTCTGTTGCTGAAGCTGCTCTTAAGCTTGTCCAGAGTTTTGTGGAGGGGGTGAGAGACATTGTCCATGATCACCAGCAGTTTTGCCAGCATCCTGTCCTCCGTCACCTCCTCCCAGGTGAGCTTAGAGCCAACAACAGACCCTGCCTTCTTAACAAGTTTATTCAGTCTGTTTGTGTCCTTCGCTTTGATGCCTGCACCCCAGGACACCACAGTGAAAAGATGGTGTTCGCAACTACAGAGTCATAGATCGGGAGCACAGGGGCGCTGCCAGGGATTTTGGGCCCCATGAAAAGAAATATTACTGGGCCCCTGTATAGAAAATTATAGAAAATTTGTTATGCTGTTTACATAAAACTGTGCATTTTAATGATATTTTTGACTATAATTTCCTATATGTGTGAAAAGGACAACATGACTGTTACTTGGTAGGGGAAGCACTGAACACTCAGAATACAATGGAGTTTGTTATGTACGTTTATATTTTGTTACAAAAATCTATTAAAAATAATAATAATAATTTATCTACAAAACTGTACGTGGTGGAATTAGAGTTGGGGTGGAAGAAAATACATAAATGAGGCTCTATGGTCGTTGCGATTTAATATTGTTAACGTTTCTCTGACTGGATTGAGAGCAGTAACTTAGTCTGCAAGCACCAGAAAATTTCTCCTCTTTTCCTACTGCAAAGCAAGGGGTGAGAGTCCCAAACTACTGACCAAACATAGTATTTCAGTGAGTTTATAGTTCAGTTTCAGTAATAGCTAAATTTCAACAAAACAAAATAAAGTTATAGGCTATATGCTTTTTAAACCACTTAAATCATTCTGAAATAAATACAGACTTTGTGTTTTTATTTCAGAATGATCTTTATTCATTAATTTCAATTTATCTTTTTTTCCACAATAATAGATTAATTCAACACAGAGCTGCTCACCTCCTTCCTCAGTTGTGGGTAAGCCTACTGGGGCTGGTTCAGGGGTAGGTGGGGGTACTGGGGCTCATGGGGCTCACAGACAGCTGCAGCCATGGCCGCGGGAAGTGGGGGTGCTGCAGCACCCCCTAGTGGCGAGAGGGAGATTTTTAAAAAATGTTTTAAAAATATTTTGCACTTATGAATATTTTGGCAAATGATTTTGACACACATAGGCTATTACATGTATTTTGGATTTTAAATTTAATCATTTTTAGGCCTAAAAACACAGGTTCACACAGGTTCACGGAAGTTACGTTGTCAACATCAGGTTGGCTGGTGGTCGGCCGCCGAGTAAAGAGGTTTCCCGCTCGCTCCATGCAGCATACATCCATGGCAGCAGCAGACTGGTAAATTTACATAGTCTAATGACAGAAACGAGGAGGGGAAAAAGGCACAGAAACGCATTTCGGATTTTGTTGGAAAACCACCACCAGTGAAGAAGAACACTAGTACCGCAGCCACGACAACGGAGAGCAGCCGGAATGAGGAGACTGTCCGCCCGCCTCTGCCTGCAGGTGCACCGGCAGGCCCAGCCCCAGCACCCGCAACCCAAACTAGCGTGATTGGACAAAAGTTGACACAGAACGCCTTGAACTCCAGCTCTAAATCCTTGGGCCAAGCATCGGCAAGCAGCTTGCCAATGTCTCAAAAGACAGAGGGTCTAAGTGTGTCACAGTCCAAGATGTAGCATCATGTTTGACAAAGTTCCAGCCACAAACAAGAGCCTTGTTTTCAGAGACAGAAAAACTGATCGAGTTATGTCTGTGCCTATTCATGTCCGTGGCCTCATCCGAGCGCACCTTCTCCGCCTTGCGTCTTTTGAAGACATTGGTACGCAGTACCACGACCCAGAAAAGACTCACACACCTTTTGCTGATGCATGCGCACAGACATTCTGAACTGCCTTGACATTCGTCCCCTCATGAGAGACTTTATCTCCACGACCCCAGAGCGCACCTCGGCATTTTGACACCTGTAACCAGGGCACCCTGCCTGCAGCTCAAAGTAAGAGCCTGGTGCCGCCGTGCACCTTCATATATTCATGCAGTTTAACGTCACACTAGAGTATTTTTGCAAGGTGGTGGGGATGGAGAGTGTTGTTTTGATCGTGTGTTCTGTGCATAATGGATGTGGAGAACTGTTAAATAACGTTTAAATAGTCGGATATTATTTCCTTGTGGTTTGCGTAAAAAGGTTGGAGATGGAGACGGATAGTGTTAATTTTGTGTGTGTGATCTTTGCGTATTGGATGTGGAGAGCTATTCAATAACTTGCTTAAATAGTCAGAGATTATTTCCTTGTGGTGTGCGTAAAAGGATTTGGAGCTAATAGAATCGTGTGTGACATAAACAAGATGGTGCAGTGACCCAGGTTCATGCCAGCTGACCAAATCTATTGCGTTGTTATAGCGTTATTGCGAAGTTTAATTAATAGCACATATTCATTTGAGAACTGATGATGTCTCTGTGTTACAGAACCTGGCTGTGTGCACTGAAGTGTATGTGACAATAAAGTAGTGAATCTCAATCTATTTATTTATTTTTAAAATGTAGGCTATTTTAAAAAGGTCTATAGGCTCATTGTTTTTTTGTCCAAAAATTTTTTTTCACAGCACCCCCTGTTCAAAATCACTTCCAGCGGCTCTGGCTGCGGCTGCTGCTGCTGCACTTGACGTGTCTGTTCAAACATGCATCATTTTTGACAGGAGGGGTGGTCAACTGATTAAATATGGGCAGCTTGCTAAACGGGAACAGTGAAATCTAAAAATGCAGAGTTTTCTTCCAAAATATAATAAAAATATAATATGAGCTAATATGGGGAGAAAAGTGAGCTAGCTTAAAAACCACAAGGTTAAAATAAACAACAGACTATTGTGTTCCAGAACTTTCCACCACATGAACCAAACCCGCCTTGTTTTTGGAAAAACTGGGTGACATACTGACACCCCTTTGCTTCTCTCTCTTGCCTAATCTTTTTGTTTTTCCTTTTTCGGCTACCCGACTTCTGGGGCATTTTGCCTTCTCTCCGTCTCCTTACTGACTGATACACCACACCGCACAGCAGTTCAGTTGATTGATGGGAGGACCGAACCATTTTACGTAAGGGGGGGGGCATTGAGAAATGTTTCCAAAATAAACTTGTGTTATTATCAGTGCATTAAGTGATGCATATTTATGATTATAAATTAACAAATTAGTGTCATATTATTGTTGTTAGTATTATAATTTTATTAGGGGCCTTTCTGGGCCCCTGGCAATGATGGGCCCCTAGAATCCTTCCCCTTATCCCCCCCTTTTCGGCGCCCCAGGGGAGCATCCGGTTGCAGACATTAAGGACCCAAGGCTCCTCAGAATGTACAGCTGGCTCAGGCCCTTCTTGTAGACTGATTTCATGGTTGTAGTCCACACCAGTTTTATTGTCCAACACCACACCCAGGTCGTGTCATCAGAGAATTTCTGCAGGACTGTATTTTCTGATGACGCGATTCACTGTGGTATTGTGTGGGTAGTGAAGAGGAAGGGAGACAGCACAGTTTATGGGGGGCGATGTTGCTGATCAGACGGTCAGACAGACAGTTTTGAAATCTCACATACTGCAATCTGCCTGTCAGATAGTCATCGACCCATGTGATGAGGGGAGAGTCCACCTGCATGTTCTCCAGTTTGGCCTTCAGCAGCCTGGGCTGGATGGTGTTGAAGGCGCTGGAGAAGTCGAAGAATATTGTATTATCAATTTATAGTAAATGTGCGTATAGTTTAGTAGGAAACTTAGTAGGGGTGACATTGACCTCATGTGACTGTGGAAGGCCATAGTTTCTTTATAGTCTAACATTAGCTTTTTAATTCTGGTGATCACATTTATGCTTCAAAAAACATTCAAATTGTGTTAATTTGTGAGTAGTATCAACTTGTGTTTGTCACAGATCTCATTTTCTCATTTCTTTTTAATCTGCTCTCAAACAAAAAACAATAAAACAAAATTGATGTAGCTTTAAAATCCAGGAGTGTTTATTCACTATCCCTGATGCTCATGCTGTTTGCTATTGCTGTATGAAGACGCTTTGGTTCAGTTATCTGCTGTTTCAGAAGACATGGTGTGCATACAGTGCCACTCTCCAATGCTCTGTTGTAAGTCTCACTCCAGAAATTTTAGGATCAGCTGAACCTGATCTATCATTGCCATCTTTTCCTACAATCAATCTATCCATTAATTTGATTGTATTCCTTTCTACAGTTTTCTCCTTACTCTTTCCCACCATCATTTGCCTATTATCCATGCTGTCCATCTGTCCATCTCTTATATGATCATCATCCATTGCACCTCATGTCAATCCGTCTTCTCTCTCTACCTGTCAATCTCTATTATCTCTCCATCTCTCCTGTCTTGAGGCTTTTTAGACTTTTTCCTGCTCTCAGAAATCATGGCCTCCATCCCTATGAGGAAATCTTTCTTGATAAAATGTCACTCACACACACTCACATGCAAACATACTCATAAACACTTAACCACGCACACACACTTATATACACACAAATACGCACATGCACATATCCAAAAAGCCTGTATTTGTCCTAATAAAACGTCAAGCCGGCAGCAAAATGAACTGTAATGACTTTCAGGCTGTACTAATGGCCAATAAATCCTGGATTAGGAAGCTCACATGCACTCCTGCTCCCACTCTCTCTCTCTGTCTTTCCTTCTCTCCCTCACACACACACACGCACACACACACACACACACACACTCATACAAACACACTCACACAGGGTCATGTTTCATGGCATGCTGCGCTGGGTTCATTCAGGAGTCAGATGGGTAAAGTTTTAAGCTGTTTTCTGCTGTTAATGACTGTTGTGCTGACTTTTATAATAACAGCATGGATAGGAATCAGCAGGAATTAGCATGCTAGGATCATTTAAACCAATGATTCATGATGACTATGGCTGGGAGCCACACACACACACACATATACAGATATAGTGTTCACACACCCTTTCCTCAGAAAACTTCACTTTATGGCAGTTCAGAGTCATTTTCCGGGCAAAATGTACAAAATAAATTCCCGGAAGCAGTGTCTCCGTCGTTTTTCATTATCAACAGAGTGATAGATGCATTTCATTGCTTTATTTCAAAGAGAATCAGCAGGATAAACTGCAAATGAGAGAGGAAATTGGGTATGAGGGATTTTTGGGGGGAATTCTATATTAGACAGTATGTGATGGAATATGATCAGTGAGATTACAGGGAGGGAAGGATGATATGGAGCAAATGAGGTCATCAGTCAGGACAAATTTTTGTTCTGGGAAACTGAGCTTCATTTAGAGTGAGAGAAAACCAATATTAATACAACTCTGGTAAAGATTTGTAGCCCTCTAAATAAGGGAAAATAAAGCAACATTGTGTACAGTATCTACAAATGAACAATGTCTGTAAGCAATCGACATCGTGTTTTCACTAAACGGAAACTATGTCAACACTCAAGTATTTAAAATCGTATCTGTTTATGAGAATTTTTGTCAACACTTACATCTTGAGGTCATTTTTTCATACTTCTGTCCAAATGTATTTCATCAAATCTACAACATGGAAACTGCAACTAGTAACATTGGGCTATTCCCTCTCCCTCTTTTTGACATGTTTCATTCATTCAAACAAATTTGTTTGCGATTTACTAGCAACAATAATTTGTGAAACATGAGGCTGCCACCATTTACAATCTGTGTCTGACTAATGACTTTTGTGAAACACAGTGACCTGCACTTCACTGTGAAATCAATCAAACTGGAATTTATCTGCATGTGTGGTGTGTGTGTGTTTGGGTGCATTTGCTTGTGCTTTTGGGTGGGTGTGTGTGTGTGTGTGTGTGTGTGTGTGTGTGTGTGTGTGTGTCTGTGCTTGTGTGTATGTTGTGTGCGTGTACATGTATGAGTGAATAATAGTTTGTTGGTGTTGGATGAGTCCCATATGTCCCAATTTAAATTATGTTACATAAATAAGTTATCATGTTGATTAAATAGCATGTGTTATGTAAGTTATGAGACCGAACATATCACAAGTTAATAACAATACAAACATCATCATGTTCAAAATATTTTTCGACCAGTTTAATTTTTAAAGTCCAATTGTAAATGACACTATTATTGCTAATTTAAACACATAATTTTATCTCAATGATTCAATGACTGGCTACATTAAAATTTAAGCTTACCAGTTTAATTTACATTTCAAATTAGCCCGTTGTGGCATGTTGATAGCCCTAGTGGATAAGAAACATAATAATTGTAATAGTTTATTTCCAGCCAGTGACCTCTGTTGAAAATGTCTAGTCTTTCTCTTGAGTAAAGGCAAACATTGCAAAAAAAAAAAACAACAAACAAAGACAAACACAGGGAAAATAGATAATGTAAAGCTGCTGCAAATAAATTCTTTACACTATTTATGTAGCACATGTTTCCAAAGTTTACACAATGCAAGTCAAGTAAAGGCGTATTATTCTCATGGTGCTGCTAGCGTAAAAGCAAGAGCAAAGCAGGGGCAATGTAGAAGAATGTGAGAATAAATATGAAGTTCAGCCCACAGGTCAAGATGTCAAAGGCTGTGTATATGCCTCTTTGTTAAAAGCTGAAAGGACATCCACGGTTTTCCAGTTACATTTACATTACATGACATTAGACACAGTTTCCCATTAGTTGCAGTGTAACCGTGGCAGCCTCTTTTTGTACCTTTACAAACAGCAGAAAAGAGAAGGCAAGGCACAGAATGTTTTGCAGGGTGCACATTCAATAAACTGAGCAGATGTGGGAGGTACGTTTTGCAGTTGTACTCTGGACCACAGCTCTGCACAAAACAAGAGAAGAGAATTTCTAAACAGCTTGCCGATGAAGACTCAGACAAAGAGGCATTGGATGATGGCTATATGGAGGAAACATTTGTGGTAGAGGAAAATAAAGAGAGCCCAGAGGAGGTGCCTTGAGCTGAGGGAGAGCAGAGTGATTTTTACTGTCACCACTGTGGGTAAACAATAACATTTAGGATACCTGAACAAAATACAAAAAGAACAACACATGAAGCATTCACCCTTACTGATGGTGAAAGAGGACATATTCACTAACCACACATACACAGACTGGGGTTTTTATTTAAAGAAAAAAAAATGTTTGTTTTTCTTTTTTAGTGGAAATAGTGACCAAAATAAGTGACCTTCAGCGCTAAACCTGTTGAAAAACAACATTTTTTATTTAATAAACCGGGCCCTCAAAATCCTCTCTGAAACTACCTCCAATGACTTTTGTCCATGAAATGATGAAATTCAAACTTTGTCGTAGAGCTCAACCAAACATAGTGTTGGAAAGGTCTTGACCCGGAGGGTAAAATATGTCATTATGATGGCTCTTTATGTCTCCGGCTTTGAAATACCGACCTTTGAACCTTGACCTGGGTGTATGTTTAACAGCTTAAAATTCAGCAACAAAACGGGTTACAGATATGGGACCAACTGTTATAAAGAGCTCTTGACCTCCAGTGTTGGGTAGTAACGCGTTATTAGTAACGTCGTTACGTAACACCGTTACTTTATTCAGTAACTAATAATGTAACGCGTTGTTTTTTTAAAATTCAGTAACCTGTTTCCGTTACCAAACGCTGCATTACTCCGTTCCTATACATTATCCCTTACATAATGTATAGAACGGCGGTCATTATCGGGAAAATAAGTCCCGACAGGACGAACCGGGGGTCTGATCCGTCCTGAAGGGACTTATTTTCCCATACATTATCCCGCTTATTACACGGCTACTTGCCAACACGAAAAAAAAACTTCACACAGTGTCTTTTTACAATTTGTTTGTTACCGTTCACAGTGTTTTTCAGCAGAGACGCTGTTTCGCTTCTCCCTCTTCGCTGCTTTCCTCTCCTTTTCTTTTTTTGACCTTTGACAACAACTCAGCCTTTTGCCACAACTCGAAATCACCGTATTTACCAAAAATATTAAAGTTAATGTGAAACTCATCCATACTAGTGGCCTAAGAGTAGTTTTTTCTGATATGAAGTAGACTATAGATCAGCTGACGTCGCTTAGCAACCGAAGATGCTGCGGTGATAAGTGACCGGAAATACGTGAATCAGAGGCAAAAAGAACACTTTCCTTGACGACGGTCATTATGCTTAGCAGCGGTCTGTAATACGAAAATAACAGACCGCTGAACGTTGGGAAGCTCCATTCAAGTGAATGGAGCATTCTGCAGTATTAAGAAGAGCCGTGTAATAATGTGAAACTACTACATTCTGCCCTGTTGACCAACATAGCTCTTATACATTTTCAGATGAGACTGGGTTGTTACTGATGGCGGACACATATTTAGATTAAAAGGTGGAAACGGAAGAAACATGTAAAAAAGACGAATGTTAATGCTATGATGTGTACTGTACCTTCACGCCTCTTTTGGTTCCACAACACTGGCATGCTGTATGAAATGACACACTGTAGCAGCTTGGTTCAGTGTGAATAAACAAAGGCCACTTAAAGGTGCAGTTGGTAACTTGGAGGAGAGAGAGGACTTAGCATTACATTTGAACAAGTACAACTTTCAGATCCCTCCCCCTCCCTCTCCGCTGCTCTCCTGCCCTGCCTCCAAAGTCCCTCCCTGAGAGGAGGCTGGCGTGCACGCGACCTGCAGGTGACTGAAGAGCCCAGGTAAACAACAGGCACATTAATCGGTAATAAGATGAGCAACACTCCACACAGCTAGATATAAACACTTTACAGTGACTTTCCCATGGCTATACCTTACCTAGAAAAGTGTTCCTCAATTCACTACATGTTTATTTCATTCAGGAACACTCTCGTCATTTGCTTAAATCATTTATTGCAACAAATGATATACAGTTAGGCTTGGCGCTGAATGCTCCGCTCGACAAGCTCCCCGGATTTGACCAGCAGCATGCTAGGTCAATCTGGGGAGCGCAATGCTTACCCCCCGCGGGAGTAGCGTCGTAGAACCAGATAGATTGAGCCGTTTTAGGCTTCAGAATAAGCAGGTGGAGGCTGGGGTGGTGGCGGCAAGCTTGCCGGCAGCAGCGATGTGCGTGCAGCAGTGTTGAAGGAGAGATCAGTGAATGACGGCTTGGGCTTAAATGGACCGCCTGATTTGGAAGAGTGACTGTGGTTGGTCGGAGACTGAAGCTGATCTGATCAGCTGACTGACAGCTGACTACAGCTGGGGCTTATGACTTCCGTGTCTTGCATGAATTTGCGCTGAGCTTCATTTCATTCAGGAACACTCGTCATTTGCTTAAATCATTTATTGCGACAAATGATATACAGTTAGCCTTGGCGCTGAATGCTCCGCTTGACGAGCTCCCCGGATTTGACCAGCAGCATGCTAGGTCAATCTGGGGAGCGCAATGCATACCCCCCCAAGAACAATGGAGCTCAGCACCAGCCTAGGTGAGCCCATGCAAGCATCAACCAATATGGAGAGAACTATGTGTGGCAGCAGCTTGCTGCAGACCTCTAGAACTGAATGGAGACGTTAACTGGAGTAGACGGTTTATTCATGGCTTTTTCACTAGCCGAGTGCGGCGAGGGCACACAGACCTGGGGTGGCTGTCTCCGCAATAGCTGCAAGCATGTATGAATTTACAATTAGCAAATCTGCAGACATTTTCGTTAAAGTTGATGCAAAGCGGTGGTTGCCATGATTTATACTTTGGAGTCACCTTGACGATGTTCTTCTCTTCTGTTTTTTGAGACACTTTTGGAAGCTGGCCATGCTGGATCACGGTTTTTGGGCAAAGACTTGCCATGTGTGAGAAAGATCCACACACTGAGCAGGAGAGGGCTTGGTGCCCTGTGAAATGTCTACTGATCAAATTTAGGTCTACAACAGACCAGTCTAGTCTTTGGTTGAGTTTTTGGATGTAGAGGGCTGCTTTGGCTGAGAAAGATTTGTGATACTCATAAAACAAAGTGCCTCCATATGACATGGCTAGATCTGAAATGATGGCAAGATATGAGTCCAGCTCTACCCTACGCTCTGGGTACACTTCACAGATAACGTCTCTGAAGACGCCAAAGGCTACATTGAACTCTGCCATGTTTAAGTTTTTTGATAGTCTGGGGTCACTCTCTCTCAATATCACTGAAATGTCTCTGCAGTCAACCAGACGTCTGCCAGACGAATCGGCCCAGCACAAAAGGATTTTAACTAGATTAATGTCATTTCCTGCAAGGATCTGATTCCTCACCTGAGGGAAGAGGGCAGCAGCTGGTGGAACGAAAGAAACTCCATCCATCCATCCATCCATCCATTTTCGTCCGCTTATCCGGGGCCGGGTCACGGGGGCAACTGCCTGAGCAGGGACGCCCAGACTTCCCTCTCCCCGGACACTTCCTCCAGCTCTTCCGGGAGGATCCCAAGGCGTTCCCAGGCCAGCAGATCCGACTCACCACCAGGTGCTGATCAGTTGACAGCTCAGCCCCTCTCTTCACCCAAGTGTCCAAGACATACGGCCGGAGGTCAGATGCCACGACCACAAAGTCGATCATTGACCTCCGGCCTTGGGTGTCCTGGTGCCACGTGCACATGTGGACACCCTTATGCTTGAACAAGGTGTTTGGTATGGACAAACTGTGACTAGCACAGAAGTCCAGTAACAAAACACCACTCGGGTTCAGATCAGGGAGGCCGTTCCTCCCAATCACACCCCTCCAGGTAACACTATCGTTGCCCACGTGAGCGTTGAAGTCCCCCAGTAGAACAACGGAGTCCCCGGTTGGAGCACTCTCCAGTACCCCTCCCAGGGACTCCAAGAAGGCCGGGTACCCTACACTGCTGTTCGGCCCATAAGCCGAGACAACAGTGAGAGACCTATCCCCGACCCGAAGGCGCAGGGAAGCGACCCTCTCGTTCACCGGGGTAAACTCCAACACATGGCAGCTGAGCTGAGGAGCTATAAGCAAGCCCAGGCTCTTTCCCCCCCAGCGAGGTGACATTCCATGTCCCCATGGCTAGAGTCACCGTCCGGGGATTGGGTCGCCGGGGCCCCCGCCCACGGCTGCCACCCAAATCCCACTGCACCGGCCCCTTCTGAACCCTCTGGCGAGTGGTGAGCTCACCGGAGGGCGGGCCCACGTCGCTCCTTCGGGCTGAGCCCGGCCAGGTCCCGTGGGCAAAGACCCGGCCACCAGGCGCTCGCCTGCGAGCCCCAACCCCAGGCCTGGCTCCAGGGTGGCGCCCCGGTAACGCCAATCCGGGCGACGTACACTTCCTTGCTTTTGAATCTGACATTAGGGGCTTTGAACCAATCTTAGTCTGACCCGTCACCTAGGACCTGTTTGCCTTGGGAGACCCTACCAGGGGCATTAAGCCCCAGACAACATAGCTCCTAGGCTCATTCGGGTACTCAAACCCCTCTACCACGATAAGGTGCCGGTTCAAGGAGGAGTCTAATTTTGTGATCAAAATAACGTTCGGAAAATGTAGCATTCAGCTTAGCATGTCAGTCACACCAGTAAATTAGCAGCTTATTTACATTTTTCGATTTGCAAAGCGTGTGACATTTTTATTTATTTATGTGGTTAGAGTTTTGAGACTGAGACACTGGGCTCAGATGAAGACTAACGTTACACCCCAGCAGCTGCTTCTACGAGCACGGGTAGAAGAGGGAGCCGTGGACGAGGTGTATCAGGCCGAGGCTGGGACGTGGACGCCAGGGCAGAGGGCGTCGTGTGGGACAAACACTCGATGACCTCCGTACAGATGACACTGCTCGAGTAGGACATTTGAGATTGTAGAGGATTGTATTTGAACGTGTAAGTAGTAATAGTCTGTTTCTAAACACAAACAATTATCATTGTATCTCAGATAATAGTTGTTTTACTAATATATACTTTATCTTGTAATTACTAGGAGCAAATTCAACGCTTGGATGTACATCAGGCACACCACATATCGAGCAAACTTTGACACGGGACCCCAGCCTCATCTGTGATGTCCTCAGCCACTCAGCCCCTGCTGCTTCTCCATCAGCACCTCCTGTCCAACTCCAGCCCAGAGATGCAGGGAAAGGCCCACTGTTGTAGAGAGGGAATGCTGCAACCAACAGCCCGAGATCTGCATTTACATTTTTGAGTGTTGTGCAATACTGTACATAGATTTCTCCTTTTTATATAAAATATTTGTGATTTCATTATTTATCTAATAAAGTTTCTTTTTAAAGGGATTTGTTTCTAATTGCATACATGTAAAAACAAACATGGTACCTTACCTTATTTTATTGAAATCCCCTTCAGAATAGTTTAAAAAACAAAAGCAAGCAGAAACAAGTGATAACTCTATAAATATTGTCAAGCTTTATTTTTCAAAGTAATATAACAATGTAGGTTCAATGAAGAGTAACAAAGCACAGTCAGTTGTCAGGCAAAGTCAACAAACTTTTATTTTTGCTGGAAGATTCTTTATTATTCAAAGTGCAACAGCATGCCTCTATGTCTGTGGCAATCTCTGACCTGTGGAAAGAGAATAAAGAACTGGATGCAATATATACACACATTTAGGAAGAATCAGAAGAGAGAACAGTCTATAGTTACATGGGTTTTATTTCAACAAAGTTATTACATTCCGAGTTTGGCCTTGCCTGATTAGGCCTGACTTGTTTTTAAATACATTATTGTGCCTTTTAATAATAGTAATAATAATAGTAATAATAATAATAATAATAATAATAATAATAATAATTCATTTAATTTGCATAGCGCTTTTCAAGGACCCAAAGTCGCTTACACAGATACACACAGCAAACAAAGATAGTATACAGATGGCAGACAAAGATAGCAAAAAAATAACAAAAGACAGCATGACAGGGAAACAAAGGCAATGGTGGGGTGTGGAGTAAATAATGCTGGTACAGACAATTAGACAGAGACATGTATAACACTGGACAAGAGGTGGGGGGGGTAGAATTGAAGAGCGGCGGGGGGGCTGATGAGTGAGGAGAGTGGAAGGAGAGTGTAGAGGGGAGGGTCAGGGGGAGAGGACAGGAAAGAAAGTAGTTATGGGTAGGGGAGATCGTAGGCTTGTGAGAAGAGGTAGGTTTTTAGGCGGGATGTGTTAAATGAGGGAGAGTCACGGATGGGTTGGGGGAAAGAGTTCCATAGTCGGGGTGCAGTTCTGGAGAAGGCTCTGTGTCCAAAGGTTTTGAGTTTGGATGGTGGTATAGACAGAGTGAGAGAGGAGGAGGATCGGAGGGCTCGGGAGGGGCGGTGGGGGATAAGGAGGTCAGACAGGTAGGGTGGGGCCAGGTGGCGGAGAGCTTTGAAGGTCAGGAGGAGTATTTTGAAGTCAATGCGTTGTTTGATAGGGAGCCAGTGGAGGGTGAAGAGAACGGCGGTAATGTGTTCACGGGACCGGGTGTGAGTGAGGAGGCGAGCAGCAGAGTTTTGGACCGTTTGAAGTCTATGGAGGGAATGAGAGGTGATGCCAGTGAGGAGGGAGTTGCAGTAGTCAAGACGTGAGGAGATGAAGGCGTGAATGAGGGATTCAGCAGCAGGGGGGGAGAGGCAGTGTCTGATTTTGGCAATTCGGCGGAGGTGGAAGTAGGAGGTTTTACAGTTTTCAGTAACCATCAGAGATGCAGTATCTTATAACATACTCTATGGAGCTGTCAGGACTTCTCTTGGCTGGTCTGTGGACATGGTGGTTGTAGTCCAGGCCAGCCAGTAAGATTCAGGCTTCATAGACTGGAGGGCTGAAACTGAAACGCTTGCTGGCATACATCAGGATGTAGTTGACCTACACATTCAGTGGGAAATATCAGTTTATAATAATCATCATTATTATTTCTTTCTGAACTGAACTCTAAGTGTACATGTACAAATAAAAACACTGAATAATATTTGAAAAGCGACACAAAGGGGAAATTGAACTGCATAATAATACCTGAAATGCAAGTGCTTGTGAACCCCCTTCAGCCAGCGTCCACTGAGAATGATTTCAGACTTAACTTCATGGGCAGCAGACATCTTCCCTATCCACTCCTGTCTTCCTCCAAGGGACCATGTTGACAGGCATCGAGGGACCATTCATGGTCTCCTGTGACATGGTGTAGAAGGCCAATCCACATGTCCTCAAGCAGAACAACAGGAACATAAGTGTTTGAACTTAGAAATGCAGGCTAGTCTATTTATTTGAGTTGGCTTTACTTTTACACCTAGTTCAGCTGTGAGAGCACAGAAACGTTACACATAATCACGAGGACAAAAACAAAACCGGTAAGACTGCCAGGTCACTTCATAGAGATATTGTCTGCTACTTTCTAATAAAACAACGCCAACCAGCAACGATAGCATTAGCATTGGAAACAAGCTAACGTTAGCATTAGCATCGGAAACAAGCTAACGTTAGCCCGACTGCAATATCACATTAACATCACATGCGCTACGGTAACAATTAGCTTTTTAGCCCGGCCGAAAATCAAATTAAACATTATGTAAGTCAAGCAGGGATAATTACCCGCCAAGCAGAAAAATTGCCAGCTCTGCGTCGGTTTTGAATCCTTCAAGATCACGGAGCTCCCTCCACCTCTGAGGAGCCACTCCGATGTGTATGCTGGTTTTATCCCGGGCTCTGTCTAATTCTTTCTTTTGTGCTTTTTTTCTTCTGGCTTCCTCTTTTTACTCCTGTATGCTGTTGTTGGTAACGGAGGTATCGGTAGTTGTTTCCTCGCTGATGGTTGTTGCTCTGCCATCACTTTCTCTGAGCTCCAGAAGCCGCTCTCGTAGATGTGAGCATGACCGAGCGGAGCTGAGGAGGAAGGGGCGGGAGCTGTCCGCAGCGTGTGCGTGCGCAGTGATCAACAGCTGTCAGACAGTCCATCAAACACCATCCTGGCTCTGATTGGTTCTTGTTGCCCGGTCGCGGTGGATTCTGGCAATTTGCAGTAGGAGCAGTAAGCGGGACTCAATACGCCTGTTTTCTTTTTTCTTTTACAGATTACTAGTTTCATGTAATGCTGTCTTTAAATAGTGACAGTTTTAGCAAATATGACAAAAAGTCACTTTTATAAGAGTTCCCAACTGCACCTTTAACGTGGTGAAACAGATTATTTTAGCTCATAGCTCATAACCCAGCCCCCTAACAAATGTTAGGTGGGCTATGATAATTATGAGAATTGAGTCCGTCCAACTCAATTAACAGTTGCAAAAAATATAAGTTGTGCCCTTCAGTGGGTGACATTTGTGAAATTTTGCTGGTTACAAGGCCAACATTTTACCTCAAGGAAAACTACTTTTGTATATTGTCCAGTAACTCACTAAAAAAACAAAAAAACATTTGCACACAAAAACTCAGAGTGTCTTACTGAAGCAACTTTTTCTTTAGCCCATGCACTTTTACACTGTAAACTTTGGATCCAATCAATACAGTGGTTCCAAAAATGTTTACATCCCCTTAAAATGCAATATATTTTTAGCTACTGTAATATAATACTTACATTTCCAAGACATGTAAATAGATTTGGGTGAAAGAAAGTCAGTCTTATCAAACTGCTATTATCCCAACCTGTGGGAAAAAGGACGACAGATAAAATACATACAAGAGCATGAGTAGCCCCAATAGATTTGTCATGGAAAATTGTAATTCAGAAAATAAAAAATACATTTTCCACTAGAAAAAGCAAAATATACCTGCCTTCCCATCACCATTGCTCATTCAAAATTAAAGCTCAATGTTCATTGTTATTATGTTTAATCACTGACTTGTAAATAAACTAGTAATACCCTGCCTTAATATTCACCATCTATGCTGTCAGAATTCATATTTTAACATTTCTGTGAAATATTGCTTGCATCACTGGATTTTCTGTTTGTGATCTAGATCTCTTTTCTTTTTTCATTCTTTTTATAGATCCATCAGTCAAATCCAGCATGTTTGACTTCAGGCTAAACTATGAAAGCAATAAAAGTATAATATTACATTAAGTAATTAAATACAAATTTATTTTTCTTTCAAACAAAAGGTTTTACACAATGAAACATTTGCTGAATTTACAAGAGTTTGCAAATAATTAAGAAATTGTTCAAGATGTCATTTCAAACTTGACAGAAGTTCCCCAAACTTGAAAATATTATTTGCGGATCAAGTTCTGGCAACTTACAATCATAAAAATCATAACAATGTAATGTTTCAAGCCCATTTGATGAAAATACTTTTTTTTGTTTACACAAAATTAGATTTTATGTTATGCTTATGTGGCAAGGTGAGAGTGTAGGTGGGAGGCCACCGAAATCTGACTTACTGACAACGCCACCTGGGGAATTTCACCCCAGGAAATATATTATGGAAATCTGACAAAACCTCAACTAAATACTGGACAACACAAGTTCGTTTAACGGAGATAAGACAGAGACGTGGTTTCAAAGTAAAGAATTTATTAATTGAAATGAAATAATGAATAAATGAAAATGTATGTGGAAAAGGGGGTTAATAACTCAGGGAAATGAATCCAATTATGAAAATATAACAATTTTATTTAGGCATTCTTTTGTAAACAGTAAAATTGTGTCCCTTTGAAACACATTCCAAAAAACCAACAAAAGAAAGTGGACAGAAGCCGGCTAAAGGGAGGCAGCCTACTTAAGGATGTGTTCCAGGAGTGCAACAACTTACCCACCACACGTGCTCACTGCAATCAGCAATCACTCCAAACGGTGCATCACTGCAAACTGTGTCCCGGTGAACTTTAACACTACAAACAGTGAGGGAACCGCTCTAATGTGCCTAGCCTCCACTACAAGCCGACTAATGCCACTAAAAAGAAGAAAAAGGGCAAAAGAAATATAACTGCAAAACAATTAAAAGCACACCAGTTGGTCCAACCTAAAATGTACAACAAAACAAATCAAGGAAGGCAAAGCTAAAGTAAAGCAAAACAGCAGCTGATAATGACCTATATATTCAAAAAAGGTTGAGTTAGTAATAAACAATTAGCATTTTAGTTATCCTGCTTAGTTAAAATTACATACCTTTTTAGAAAAGGTGTACAGGCTAACCCACGCTCATCAATGAGCCTCCACAACATTGGAGACAAACTATAAAAAAAAGAATTTAAGTTTGTTAGTACCATTTAACAGGCAGCTCATGTATCAGCTTTTAACAACATACCTTCACTCACTAGTTATGCAGACACCAGTATGACCAGGCAGGAGGGAGAGAGCAGCTCAGACNNAGGTGCCTTAAATGCCCTCAGACTAATCAGGAAGGGGTTGGGCAGAGGAGTTGACCTGAACACCAGGGTGTGTTCAAGAGCCAGCAGCCTAATTAACATGAGGAAACACTGGTTTCCCCATCACACTTACAAAAAATAAAAATCCCTTTTTACAGCACAGTGAATCGGAGATGCGGCTCCACGTTGGGGAAACCAGGACGAGCTACAATATTAAGCCAGGCCCAAGTAGCTGATGCGGATTGACCTAGTGTGGCTCCTTCTAGTTGTCCCCCGGCAGCTCCTGAGCAGCCAGGGAGGCTGGGTAACTCTCAGAAGGAGGCATAGTACTCAGACAAAGCCAACAGTTTACCACCAATCAGTTCATCTCTAGTAAGTTTTCTCCACTGCGTAGCACACCCACTAAGAAACCAACTCTGGTTATTGGGAGCTTCATGATCCAGGGGACAAAGTGGGCAACACTAATTCAGATTTACAAACTGTCGGCCAAGAGTATTCGTAAAATTTGGTAAAATTGTAATACATGTCGGCGTTAATGACTCCCATTAATGTCTCTCAGAAGTAACTAAAATTGATGTGAAATAGGTGTGTGCGTTTGTAAAATCAATGTTTGACTCCACAATTTCCTCATGTTGTCATATATCCGCTGGCTGTTGAGGTGGTGTCAAGCAAACGATGTGGGTTTTGTTTTTGATTTTATGTAGCTTAACCCAACCAGTGGCACTATACAAATAAAGGGCTCTATCTTAACGATCTGAAACGCAAGTGTCAAACGCAAAGCGCAAGTAGCTTTGTGGGCGGATCTCAGGCGCCGTTGCTATTATGCCAGTGGGATAAATGACTCTTGTCCCCAACGTAAATCTAAAATGGGTTGGTCTGAAGTAGCTGCATTAGTCATAGGTGTGGTTTGGCCGTAACGTGCAATAAACCAATCAGACCGTCATCTCACATTCCCTTTAAGAGCAGGCGCGCTTGTTCCATGGCGGATTGCTATTATAATGGCGCATTTGCCAGGCGCACGCCAGGAGCGGTTCACAGCCGAGGAGACCGACGTTCTCGTCGGGGCTGTAAAAGACCGAGAAGTGGCATTGCATGGGGATGGGATCGCATCGCCTCAAGTCTCCAAACGCACCACCTGCTCCTGTTGTGCCCCTTCCTCCTTCCTCATCCTCCCCCAACTCCATCTCCGTCCACCTGCTCCATAAGTGCACATCGCGCATTGCCACTCCCGGACCCTCACGGCTACGGCAGTCGCGTCGCATATCAGAGGGAAAAAGAATTAGTTCTTCTGTTTAAATCTTTTCAACTTTTTTTTGTGACATGACTTTTCGCTGAACCGCCCCCAGGAGCGCAAAGTCATTCCCTAATTTAAGGACGCGCGTCTGTGGAGGGAAAACTCCAATGTGCGCCGAGTGCAAAATAGGAATTACACAAGTGCCAGTGTACAAAGTCAATTGCGCCGAGTGCATGATAGAGCCCTAAGACTGACTGGTTGAAGTTAAAACATTAAGTTGTTTTTTGTGAAAACTTAACCAGACCATGAGCACAGCACACAGCATCGTGTGACAATGCTGATGAAATGCAAAGTTTCAACATATCCATGTTTGCAGGAAGGTCATCTGCCGTAAGGGCGATTGGGCTGCTGTGTAGGTTGAAAATTGGACCAAGACAGAACAACCTTTTCTGATGCTTTAAATCAATCATACCTGTCTGAATCTAAACTGGATCCGATCCTGATGGTTGAAAATGGGGGCAGGGAAAGGGAAATAAAACATTTAACTAAGACTAATTATCAATCCAGCTCAAAAAGATAGAGTTTATTGTTTTCCTCTGTCAAGCCACTCAGGTCCATGCTACAACAGGCCACTCACTCTCTGCTGTCTGGTATTGAAAAGGAGTGAACTGCATATATACCTGAGCTCAGCACCTCCACCACGTGTGTGGCACCTGCCTCGATCTCCGAGCCCTATTGCCTTACTAAAGTTACTACAGTTCTTTAAGCAGATTTTATTGTGATCTTAGGCCTTTTACACTTTTACGAACATTATATACGTTTTACAATCTAAAGTGTGATGGCAGACTGTGGATCTGAATGCAGATCATGTCATCTTACTGTCTCAAAGCTGCAGAAGAGCATCGCTTGCCTGGAAACTGAGCTCAAAGAGAAAGACAAGCTCATCCTGGAGTTTTCCACTGTTGCCACAGTCCAAGCGAAACACCTCGCCGCCCTGTGCTCCTCGGGTTGCAGCAACAGTAACGTGACCCGTCGATCTCACTGCCCCAGTCCACAGACCGATCCCACGCTTCTGTGGTGTGGCTCCATCAACGCAGTCCAGTCCGCTCTCGAGGATCCTCGGTTGCTCAAAAAACATTTTTACTTGTATTCCACTCAGCCTTGGTTGAGTTTTGAAATCTTAACTTTTAAAATTGTCCCCGAAGACCCCGTCTGCTGTATAATTATTTACCATCCCCCCAATTCCAACTCCAGCAGTGATTACCTCACTGAATTCTCTGACCTACTATCCTCTCTTGTGCTCAAATTTGATAAGGCCATCATAGCTGGTGACTTTAACATTCATATTGACAAAACTTCAAATCAATTTGCCACAGACTTTTTAAACATTAATCTATTAACCTTGTGCAGCACATCTCTGGCCCTACACATAACCGTGGTCACACCCTTGACTTAGTTTATACTCTGGATCCGTCTCTTAGCTCCCTGAATATGCATGATTTTGTCTCTAACCACAAATCTATTACTTTTGTTACACATTTTATAACTGCTTCACCATCCCAGAAACTTATAATCCACTCTTGCATCTTTAATAATCAGTCAGCAGCTACATTCTGTAGCCATTTTACTGGTCTGGCTAATTCTTCCCCTCATTTTAATAATAATAATAATAATAATAATGATGCATTTTATTTGAAGGCACCTTTCAAAGCACTCAAGGACACCGTACATAACAACAGCAGTACAACAAAAGACAGTACAAGTACGTCTCGGCACAGAGTTCAGATCAGGGCTGAGCTTCCGGGCTGAGAATAGTGCAATAGAGTGGGATAGAGAATGGGAAAGAGTGTGTGCAGGGTTCAGACTCTGCAGTCCTCACCATACAGAAAGTCAACCGGGCCGGGTTAGGCAGGGTTGAGCTTCCAGGGTGAGAATAGTGCCATAGAGTGGAATGGAGAATAGGCAGGAGTGTGATTATATGATTATGCTGATACAGAGTAAGCCACGCGGAATAAGTGTGTTTTCAGGCGAGATTTAAAGGTGGAGACAGTGTCAGAAGTGCGAATGTCTGGTGGGAGAGAGTTCCAGAGGCTGGGGGCAGATCGGCTGAAAGCTCTTGACCCCATGGTGATTAGGTTGGCAGATGGGGTAAAGAGCTGGATGGTCGAAGAGGATCAGAGGGTGCGGGAGGGATTGTGGATATGGATCAGTTCAGCGAGATATGATGGTGCCAGGTTATGAAGGATCTTGAAAGTGAGGAGTAGAATCTTGAAATTGATGCAGGATTTGATAGGGAGCCAGTGGAGTTGCTGCAGGGCTGGGGTGATGTGTTCAGCAAAGGGAGTTCTGTTGATGATACGTGCAGCTGCGTTCTGGAACAGTTGGAGTTTATGGAGTGATTTCCGAGGATGACCATGGAGGAGAGAATTGCAGTAGTCCAGACAAGATGTAACCAGGGTGTTTACAAGGATAGCAGTACAGGCTGGTGTGAGTGAGGGATGGAGGTGGTTGATGTTGCGTAGATGGAAGTATGCAGACCGGGTAACATTATAGATGTGGGCTTCAAAGGTTAAGGTGCCGTCCAGGATGACATCCAGGCTCCTTACCTGGGGTGATGGTGAGACGATGGAATTGTTGGAATTGTCACATGGAGAAGGGGTTGTGCTTTGCCAGGGTGGATCTGGTGCCAACGAGGAGGACCTTGGTTTTGTCACTGTTCAGTTTAAGGAAGTGGATTGAGAATCATGATTTAATGTCCAGTAGGCAGTTGGATAGAGCTGTGGGTAGTAGCTGTGGGTTTTTCAATATTAGTGAACAAATTAGCTGGTTTATCAATTTGTGTACATCAGCCCTTGATTTTTCCGCTCCATATACATCCAGGGCTGTCCCAATTATTAATAAAACTCCCTGGATAAACAACAATATTAGACAACAGAGAAGGGAATATAGGAAGTCAGAGCGAAATTGGAAAAAGCACAAACTTGAAGTACACCGCTGTAGTTTCTGGGCTTTTCTCCGCCAATGAGTCGGCGTGTAGTTTGATGATAAAAGAATTCTGCGGAGACAAGGCTGGGTGGAATGATAGAGCAATCTTTATCGAAACAGAATCTTGAGCCCTGCGCCCGGATCAGAAGCAGCCGCATTCTGATTTTCTCAAATCTATGGCCAAAGCAATGCCAAAAATGCTTTGCCCTCTGCTCTATCGGAAATCCAATTCGAGTCCTTCTATCTTTGAAGATCCACCAACTGCCACCCCTCCTGCTCTTCCTATGCAAGGGTTTTCAGAGTTCCTTTCCAGTTCACATCCACTTCTTCTAATTGGTCACTTTGGTGAATTAGCCAATAGACTAAAAGAGGAGTTGACCTGTCTCTCTGCTCATCTCCAACTTGGCTGTGGTCAACCTAAGGTCTTCTCCCCAAAATGACCCCCTTGTCCTTCTATGGGAACATATACATTTGGGCATCTCCCACCATTTGGCATGAGGGCCAACCTCAGGTTTAGTACTTTATGATGGTCTGCTATGGAGGACTAAACCTGACTTAAGTATAAATAAATAAATAAACGTATAAATAAATAAATGTATAAATAAATGTGGAAATAAATAAGTACATAAATAAATACATACATACATACACACATACATACATAAATAAATTCAGAAATACAGAAATAAATCGACAAATACATTAATTAATGAATGAATAAATAAATGCTGAAATAAATGTATAAATAAATGAATAAAAGCATGAATAAAAGAATAAATAAATAAATGCTTTATATTTATTTCTACATTTATGTTCACCTACATTTATTTATTTCTGTATTTCTGTGTCCGTATGTTAATGAGGTAGGAGGTCCTAACCTGAGTCAAGAGCATGATTGGTTACAGGAGTGTGCTCGATGAGGGTCTACTACTACTGCCTTACTAGTGGCGCTGATTCCTGTACAGGAATGTTGCTGGCTACCAGCAAGCCCACTCAGCTAACTGTTAGCTGCAGTTGTTGACATTTGTTATTCATGTAGCTGTGGTTTAGTAATGAATTTGACTTGCGTTCATTTTAACTTGCGAGGATCCCAGATGTGCTGTGTGGAAAAATTACTATATTTACTGAATGATATACTATGCCAAATATGGGTTCTGAACACTTAGACGTGAAAGGAGCCTCACTCCACTTTGCTTGCTATTTAGCAATATATTGCACTGATGATAATTACTGTATGCACTGAAGTAGATGAAATGAATGGAAAAGTACACTGTGTTCAGGGGGTTCGGAACGCAGGGGGTGACTCAAGGGTGAAGACCAGTTTTGGGGTAAAAGCAGGTCAAGCTCCAACAGTGAGTGACGTACTCCAGAGACGAACGTAGCCAATCACAGAGAAGGAGGAAGTAAAATTATCCAATGGTAAGAGAGTTCAAAGGGTCGCCCAATAGGAGGAGCACGTAGAGTAAAACCCAGAGCGCTTAGCTCGAATGCATATTTCTATGTGTGGTGTCCTCCAAAGATCTTTGTTAAATAAATATACTGCTGCTATTCACAATTCTGTGTCAGACTCTTCTCTCGCATCAACCAACCTGGGGAAGTCAAGATTGGCTTCAACAATTTGGGGGCTCGTCCGGGATGCGAGAGGAGGATTGAGATTCGGCATAACATCGTTCGAACGCGGACCGTTGCAGAGACAGAATGGTCGACCTCTAAAAGGTAAGCACAAACCTATTGTGATACTAAATTCTGCACAATTTGGACGTATTTTACTAAATTCCTGTCCCTGAGACGTGCCGTGTGAGATCGCTAAAAGGACACAGGACTGTGAATTTAATATTAGTATTAATCTCTGTATTTTGTGATGAAATAAAAAAGACAAAAAATAGGTTTAAGTAGTCGGTTTAGAGCCCATGGTCGGGGCGGACCAGCGAGGACCGGACACTCGGGAAAAAGAGTGGTGGGTTTAGAACCCCGAGGCGAGTAACGGTTTCGAGCCTGTGCAAAACAGAATAGTTTTGTGAAAGCAGCTGCTGCCTAATGAATAATTAGGGGTAATTAGGGTGCCCGGGGGAGTTGACGCGCCCCAAAAACAACACCCAGGAATATTATTAAGGATTTTACAGAGATTAATGTGAAGTGATTTTTGTGTAAATAACTGTTATATTTGACTGAGATTTTTAAACAGAAAAAGAGACTGACCGACTGACAGACTCTGGGGAGGAGAGGAGGAGACAGGAGCAGCTCCTGAAGGGCATTGCCCTGCACTGAGAAAACAAAGTAAGCAGAAAAAGGGAGGCTCCACGAGCAGGTAAAGTATTACCACCTACACAAAAGAGTGGATGACTGAGAGTAGACAACGGAGTAACATTAAAATAGGAGTAGGGATAAAAGAGTGAATGCGTGCACAGTGAAGCAGCGGGATACCCGAAACCTTACGGTGAAAACATAAAGTATCTGACAGTTGAAGTAGCTGTGCACGAACAAAAACACATAATTAGAACCGTGATATTAAAAAAAAAAAAGGAGACAGGAAAATAAGGAGGAAAATAAATTAGTTAGAAGGGAGGGTGTTGCCTTGGTGTCCCAGGCCGAGGTGGGACAAACAACATCGGTTGGGCAGCGGATCCTAAAGAGGGGAGCTGCCACCTCGAGGACGCTAGGTCAGTCACTCGGAATGTGTCGCACGAACTGACTGGCCAGGGCAACTAGGAAAATGGATGGGGAATTTGATAGGGAGATAGACGATGACGGGTGGGGTCCAATAATGCAGACCTGGTTACCATTACTGGTCCAGGTGCAGAAAATGGCAAAGGCAGAGGGAGCATTACAGCCTTTAGAGAAGAGGCAGAAAAAAGAAAAGAAAGTGTTTGAGGATTTGACACAGACACTGAAGGATCTAGGAAAAAATGGAACAGAATGTGAACCACTAGGACAACTGTTTTGGAGAAAGCATAAAGCATGCACGGACAGGGAACGGGAAGCCAGAGTAGAGTAAGAAAAGGCAGGACCCCTAAGTAAACGTAAGTGGAAAAAGGAGAAAGAGACACAGGAAGGACGTAAAAGGGAGTGGATGAGAAAAGCGCTGCAGTGGCAGGGGATAGAGCACCAAATGATAGATGAGGATTAGGATGGGTTCGTAAGGAAAAGACCTCCTCCATACACGACCGCCTCACCAACGGCCACTAGCGCGAGTCCGTCCGCACCTAGATCACTATACCCAATACTGAAGGTAAAGCAGGGAGAAATAATTGTTAGCAGCTCAGCCCCAGAGGACACGTGCGGTGACATGAGAAACAGTAGAGTCAGTCTCAGAGAGGAAGAGGGTAAATTCTCGCCAGTACAGACATATACGCCAGTAGTAAGGCAACAAGAGCTAAAACCAGAGCCGTCAGGGCGCGAAGTAAAGACGCTCCGGAGGCAGGAAGATTTTGGGGGACAACACTTGGTAGACAAGGAGGGAGATACCTCAGCCATTTGAGGATAGACAATTAAGAGAGCGAAGGTTGGAGTCTACTCCAGCAGTGAGCGGACATGAAGTTGATAAAACCACACCTAGAACACTGGTGACACAACCAGGCCAGATGAGGGGATCAAACAGGGTCAGGCAGACTCATAAAACAATGACACGAGTGCAGTCCGGCCGAACACCATCCCCCGACGACGGCCCTGATTATATAGGGGAGGTACATATAAGAATAGAAGGTACATGGAAAGAGACATGAAGAAGAGCAGAGGTAGAGGGCACACTGGGGGGAGTCTGGTATCAGTTAGATGGGGAAGGGAGCAGCGATGAGGAAGACGGGGAGTGCAATAGTCAGGGGAGTCAGGACCGGGGGCGCACATACCGCGACCATTGCGAAATGCTCAATAAATCGACAGTAATGCTGGAGCACTTAAAAGAAGAACTCGATACCAGAGAAGCGCAGATAAAAAGACCTACAGAGCTGTCTGGGTTAAGGGAGATGGTTAGACTGAGGGCACAACCGAGGGTAACATATCAATATCCATTGTTAGCTGCCGGAGGAGGGCGAGATAGGTATAAACCCTATAAAGTGGGGGATGTGCAGGCAATCATAGACAAATTGCCCCCAATATCGGAGGGAGGAGGCAAATGGTTAGGACAAGTAGACAGCCTGACCGCAGGAACCCGCTTGGCATTGGGAGATTTTAGGGCCATAATGTACAGATGTCTGTCCACAGCGGATGGAAGGGAGATAGAAACTGAAGGGCGCACAATACTTACACCGGACGAGAGGCCACTGATCAATGTCATCTCAAATTTGGGAACAGCCATTAGAGCAAAATATCCATTGCCAAATGCAGCGGCCGTGCCTAAACTGAAGTGGGACGGGGAGCAGTCTCCTCGAGAGTTTCTGGATAAAAGTAAAAATACTTGGACTCAGCATACTGGCTGTCATCCAGGTAAGCCCGGAGTCCAGAGTGAATGGTATAGACAGGCGGTGTTAGAGGGAGTGCCAGCGAACGTTAGAGACGCCATGAAAAATAATCCAGACATGGCGGGGTGCGACTCTCATGTATGGGAGAAGCACCTGATACATCACCTGACTAGAGCGCTCGATCAAAAACAGGAGGAGAAATCCACCCTAAAAGACCTAAGGGCACAGCTATTAAAGCTGCAATTGAGCGAGGCGAGGGCTACAGCTACGGATAATAAAAAACAGAAACCAGAGCCTAAGAAAGCCATGGTGGCCTCCACTGACTCTGATTTTCCTGATTCACATCCTGGGGGAAATGTAATGTATCAAGGGCACAATGGACAGAGAGGTAGAGGAGGTCGTGGCAGTTACGGGGGCAGGGGGTCGTTCCGTGGGCAACCGTGTAACATGGGCGGGGGAACATGCTTCTTGTGTGGCAAAACAGGACACTGGGTGAGAGAATATCCAGAGAACCCAAATAATCAGCAGCATGATACCCGTCAGTCTTACGGACCTCCCAGAGGAGGAGGAGGCGGTCCACCACAGGCAGGGGGCCCGCCACGAGGGGGCCACATCACGCAAATGCCGGTTTCACAACAACAGGGAGACGGGCAGGGGTGGGAATGGCCAGGGCCACAGTGACACACCCCACAGGAAGACCAGGGCGGCAACGCAGAGGCAGAGCCGATGCTGCTCGTAAGGGTCGATAAACGCGAACTGCCTTTTTTGGTTGACACGGGAGCCACGTGCTCCACTCTGAACACCGCTCAACCAGGGACACTGTCAAGTAAAACTACGACCGTAACTGGTTTTTCTGGGGAACCACAGATACTGCCATACACCAAACCATTGCTGACCGTGCTAGGAAAGCAATCACTGACTCACCCGTTTGTTTACTCCCCTACTGTACCTGTAAACCTGCTGGGCAGAGACTTGTTGATGCAACTGGGGGCGTCAATTTTATGCAGTCCGGATGGACTAGTGGTGACTTTGCCGGATGGCACAAAACTCAACTGTAATGCAGAGCAGGGGGGAGGGCAGTATCTGCTGCAGCCAATTGAGGAAGAATATGCAGAAATATACTGGGGCCGACTGTTACCGGAAACAACAGCGCATGGGGGCGTGCTTTCCGCGTTTATGTTGTGGAAACCCTGGATTGCCTCCCTCGAACCGTACGTCCCGCCTCCCGATCCTCCACATGTCACACTATTTTATGACAGGCAAAACACAGAGTGGTATCAGGAACAGTTTCAGAGTCAGCTGGAGAGTAAACACTGGCAGCTCAGCGTAAGAAATTTGAATGTCGCGCCGCAAGGGGGTCGCGGCTGAGGTAGAGTTGTCGGCCGAACAGGCTTACTGGTACATGATGAGTGATGAAGCTGTACCACATGTATCTCTCACCTTGCACCCACAACATGAGGCCAAAGAGCTGGGAGGGATGGTCAAAAGAGCGAAAATAGCGACCGACTGGCAGTCCACTCCGATACCTCAAATAACATATTCCCCTGCTGCTAAAACCTATTGTATCGCACTCACTGCCAATGACACATGCCTCCTGGAAGAACTCCAGATTGCCAGCCATCACGGTAGGGAAAAAACTGATCACCCAGATGTGGCAGCACTGATTGACGGGTTACCATCGACACTGTGGGCTAGTGGCCCTACGGACGTAGGGCTAGCACAATGTGATCCAGTTAAATTCTCAGTAAACACGTCCTCGCCTATATGGCGTAGTCAATACCCCCATAAATCTCAAGCTGAAGAGGGGATAGCAGACACCATTGAAGGATTGTGGGAAAGTGGAGTGTTAGAACCCTCTTTCTCACAATGGAATACACCCATTCTACCGGTAGAAAAGAAAGGCACAGGTAAATACTGTATGGCACATGGTCTTCGCGCCGTAAATGACATCCTGGGGACACAGACGGTGCCAGTAACTTATCCTTACGTAGCTCTCACGAACCTCTCTCCTGAACATTCTTGGTTCACCTGCATAGACCTGGCAAACGCCTTTTTCCGTTTGCCCTTAGCGGAAGAGTGTAGGGATTATTTCTCATTCACTTATCGGGGACAGCAGCTCAGACACACTAGGCTGCCACAAGGCTTTGCACTTTCCCCGGGGATTTTCAATCAAGTTCAAGTTCAAGTCAGTCAGTTTTTGGGACGACTGATATCACAAAAGAGGGCAGGGCTGTCTCCAGCTCAGAAATCAGCCATCCTACACCACACCAAACCTAACACGGTCAAAGACATGTTGTCCTTTTTAGGACTGACAGGGTATAGCAGAAACTTTATACCCAACTACACAGGTCTCACACAGACGCTGCGGGCATTAGTAAAGGAGGCTGGAATGAGGAATCTCTCAGCACCTTTGACCTGGACACAAGAAGCAGAGGAGACATTTATTGAACTAAAACAAACTATGGCGGCCGCTGTAGATCTGGCAACTCCAGATTATGGAGACCATTTCTATCTAGATGTTTCTGGAACAGGCACGGTGGTAAACGGTGTGCTGTTCCAGAAAAAAGGGGGAGATAGGAAGGTACTAATGTATGTCAGCATAATGTTAGATAGCATGGAACAATGACACCCCACATGCACACAGTACGCAGCAGGACTGGCGAAAATAATCCAGAAAACAGCACATATTGTGATGGGGCATAGCCTACAAGTCCTGAGCACACATGACGTAGTAGCATATGTGAACTCGCAAGCGTTCACATTGACTTCGTTGAGACAACAATGGCTTAGCAAAATTTTAAATGCACCAAACATCTCATACACGCACGAAGGGATCAACATGGCGGACAGAATAGGGACAGGAGAACAGCACAACTGTGTTGAGAGAGTGTGGGTAGAGGTGAAACCAAGACAGGACTTACAGGCAGAGCCAATACAGGGAGCTGAGGACTACTACACAGATGGGTGTTGCTACAGGGATGACAAGGACGGGCTTAAAGCAGCATACGCAGTGGTAGGGGACAACCAGGGGAAGTTTGAGACAGTGAAAGCCGAAAGGCTCCAAGGGCCACAGTCAGCACAGAGGGCTGAAGTGGTGGCAGTGATCGAAGCTTTAAAAGTTGGAACAGGAAAAAAGATCAACATATACACAGACTCGGCGTATGCGACAAGCGCAGTCCACGTAGAGTTAGGACAATGGCTCAGAGCAGGGTTTTTAACAGCATCAGGAAAACCCATTAAACATGAGGGAGAGATGAAAGAGCTAGTAGAAGCTCTAATGCTACCAGAGGAAGTAGCCATTATAAAATGCAGAGGCCATGATGCCAGCAACAGCTCAACAGCAAAGGGAAATGACGCAGCAGACCAGGCAGCTAAAAAAGCAGCAGGGTATCACAACAAGATGATGACAGTGCAGGCGGAGCAAGAAACCAGGTTACAGGTAAACCTGGAAAGCATAGGGAAACTGCAGGCACAAGCCTCGCCACAGAAAAGGGACAATGTGGGTGGCCTGAGGTGCGGTGGAAAAAGACGGCGTATAGAGAGGTCCAGATGGGAGGTTAATTATACCGCCCGGTATGAGAAACACGGCGCTAGAAGAAGCGCATGGGGCAGGGCATGTAGGAGTAGCCCAGATGTTGAGAAACTTGGGACAGTGGTGGCACCCATTTTTGAAAGACATGGCCACTGAAAGGGTAAAGACCTGCGAGACATCTCACAAATACAATCCCAAAAGCACAGTGAAAACAGAACTGGGAAGATATCCTTTGATAACGCAGGCAGGGAAGGAAATCATTATCGATTACACAGACATGATCGAGACACACAGGGGATATCGATATGTGCTATTGTGTGTGGACGCATACACTGGGTGGCCGGAGGCCACCCCTACAAAGAAGGAGGACAGCCAATCAATGGTGAAGTTCTTGATTAATCAATACATCCAAAGACACGGGTTCCCAGAGAAAATCTGATCAGATAACGGAACTCATTTTAAGAACCAAGATCTACAGAGGGTGGAAAGATTGTTAGGGCTGAAACATGCGTTCGGGACAGTGTACCACTCACAGTCCCAGGGTAAGGTGGAGCGAATGAACCAAACTGTCAAAACACGCCTGGCCAAAATATGTGATCAAACAGGGATGAACTGGGTGGATGCATTGCCCCTGGCACTGATGTCCATTAGAGCATCGGTGAACCTGCGGACAGGGCATTCACCCTTTGAGTTGCAGACAGGGAGGGTGTTTCCAGGGCCAGGTACCAAATTGGTAGGGCTTCCAGAAAACCTGAACCCCTTGTCAGGCAGGGCTTATTTTAATGACCTCCAAGCTCTCCTTGCAGAATTCTCCACGCAGACGGAGGCAAGCGAGGACCGGGAGGGAGAAGTCAACACCTCCCCCAGAGCTGACTGGGTCAGGCTGAGGGTCATCAAGCGTAAGTGGACAGAGCCAAGGTGGACAGGTCCATTCCAGGTGACAGAGCGAACATCGCATGCAGTCCGACTGAAAGGAAAGGGTGATACCTGGTTCCACTGGAGCCAGTGTGCAGCGGCTGAGGAACCCCGAAAGTCGCTGCGACAGGTCCAGCAGGACCTGAACGAGGCTGAAGAAAAGGCCGGCTGGCTCCGAGAAGGATCCCTCTCAAAAAGGGCAGAATAATCCCTGAGAGTGGGTCCAGGGACACTGGGTAGTCTACCCCGGTGTCTCGAAGAGTGAAGACACACCGCGGACGCACCGCAGAAGACGACCACGTACGGAGACTGGGATGACCAGCTGCCAGATACAGGTGTTCATCGCCCTGTGGGGTATTGTATGTGTCACATTTTTGGGTGAAATTATCTATAGTTGGCTGACGTTGAGTGCTTAACTAAGGTGGTGGGGGAGTAGGAAAACGAGACGATAGACATACATGTACCGATACACAAGAACAGAAAACCCACGATACATTATGACGACCTATTACCTGAAAAAGAATATTCTAAACAATTGAACAAAACTAAAAGGTGCTATAGCAGTGTTCCGCTGCCTTTACGACGGCCGGAACTGAGGTGGATATCCAGGTGGGGTGGAAAACACTGTTCCCCCCTACCAGTGGTCCTGTGTACGCGTGAACTAATCGAGATTCATAGAGTATATCGATTTTGGACGATCCTGGATATACCACCATTCACGGTGCATTGTTAAGCAGATACTATCCAAGTGTGCCAATTAGATCGAAAGCATAACCTACAACAGGGAGTTCATTACTTACAATCCTCATTTCGCCCCACCACCTAATTGCAATTGAGTGAGCTGTTGCACGAGAGAGTTGTACGGTGGTAACTGGTGAGAAGGTTTCAAGGTAGCTCTGGGTGGCAGTAAACTCAGATACAAGGAGAAGACAACATGCACTTTTGGGCGATTTGTGCTCTGTGGCGCTCATCTAACAGTGGTTTGCAGGTCGCAGCCCCTGCATCTCCATGTGGAATAGAAGTGTTCAAGCCACGTCAAAATAAATACACATATACATGACTTGGAGCGATGAGCAGAATGTATTTCCTGGTTAGAGGACATGGCCGAGGACATCTGGGACCCTCGCAAGTTAAAATAAACACCAGTTAACCTGTCACACCGCTCGAGGCCATTAAGCTAACTTGAGCTGGTTTACAACGTTATAGAGCAGGGTTTGGGATCAGGAATCGTTTGCTTTTGTCTGGCTCTTGATTTGACCAATCATGCTCTTGACTGAGGTTAGGACCTCCTACCTCCTCATTTACATATGGACAGAAATAAAGAAATAAATAAATGTAGGTGAACAGAAATGTATAAATAAATAAAAAGCATTTATTCTTTTATTTATTTATACATTTATTTCAGCATTTATTTATTTATACATTTATTTCAGCATTTATTTATTTATTCATTTATTTATTTATTTCCACATTTATTTATACATTTATTTATTTATACATTTATTTATTTATTTATTTATTTATACTTAAGTCACGTTTAGTCCTCCATAGTCTGCTGCCTGCTAACCTTTAGCACTCATACAGTTGGAAAACTAATCTAGGACTCCTGGAGCTGTGCGTCTCACTCTGTCTGCATTCCTCAACTCACATAAGGAGAAACAATTAGTCATCATTTAATCTAAGCTAAGTAAACTCAAAAATCAGAATGTGTTGTGATCCAGATACCTCACCGCCTCTACATGAAGGAACTACAGATCAGTTTGAACCAGCCTATTAAAGATGCGCGAGCTGCCTACTTTTCTGACTGTTAGCAATAAACATAACCCAAGGTTTTTGTTAACTACAATCAGCCAGCTTGTGAGTTCATCTCCTCCTGCTATTCGTGCCTCCTCTCCTGCTGACTGAAAAATTCTTGTCTTTTTTCATTGGCAAGATCGATAGTATAAGGTCTCTGTAAGGGCCAATAAGGGCCAGTTAAGCAATAATAATTTAACTTAAAAAACAGTTAAAATTGAATGATAACAATTTCATTATAATTCATGCAAGGCTTAGAGTATATTTGTTTAAAATATACAATTAGTAATGTGTAAAAGGTTAAAAACGTGTCTATGCCCTAAATTCTATGATGTGATGTCTCTATATAGTGGTAACTATGGTAACTGACTGTGTGTACCCTAAGTTTCGTTGTTTATAGAGTCAGAACATGGTGGAAGCAACACAGTCTTTTGACCGTGCGTCAGACTTTGTAATTTGCTTTACTGTTTTTTCTTTTTTATAAACATTTTAAAAGACAAAGGAAGTTGTCATGTCTCGTCGCTCACGTGAAAAAAGTGTTTTTTCGACTGACTCTAGAAGTGTCTAGAACTACTGTCAGATCCTCATAATATCCAAGTGCATTAAGACGAGTAAACGTAAAGGGGATAATTATGGAACTCAAGCAGAAATTAAAAGACAATTGCAAAGAAAAAATGCAAGTTGTGGATTTCTCCGTATGAACTGTATTGCAAGCCTTGAGTCAAACAACGTGGAGTTTGGCATTATTTTGAGAAGTTGTATTGCACTCGTTTTTATGAAGAAAAGTGACTTTAAAGCAAATTACTTTTAAACTTTTGCATACCACTTGAGCCTTTACTCAGCAATGTAAGATGGCTAATGAAAAGGAGCCAAAATGTCAGTGGATACAGGGAAGGTCACGCAAGCTGACAGAAAGCACTACAGGAGAAATTACAAAGGCACATAGCACTGAGGAAACACAACTTAGGAGCTCTGACAAGTAAAATAAGGGACGTGGAGACAATGAGGAGTGATGCTCAAAATGTACAAAGAGTGAAAGAAGTGGTAGGAAATGATTTTGCACTTAATCTACAGGAGTTTAGACGCCTCAACAGTGAAGTTGAAAATCTGTTGGCTGAAGAGGAAGATATATATGATCAGGAAAAATGGTTTGAACCCAAAATGGCATCCATCACACACTTTACGAAAGAAACAAAAAAATGGATTGCAGATGTACAATATGTACTGCAAAGGGAGAAGGATGAAGACGTTGACCCCCAAGATACTGTTAAACCAAGTGACAGTGTTTCTCAGGTTGATGTCAATGATGCTGGGCATGCCCGCCCATGTGGAGCTCAAGTTAGTTGCATGTCATCCACAACACGAGTCTCATCAACACGTGTTAAACAAGAAGCTGAACTCGAGCCCTGCTTGAACGTGTGGCTGCACTGCAGAATGTAATGAGCTGCTAGTTAACCAACAGAAGCAATCTCAGCTACCAGTGAAGGATATTCCTGTCTTCAGAGGCGATGCACTGCAATACAAATAGTTCAATAGAGCATTTGAGCATTCAATAGAACAAAAGACAGACAATGATCAAGACAGTTTGTAATTTTTGGAACAGTTTACAGCCGAAGAACCCCAAGAGTTAGTCCGCAGCTGTGCTCACATGCCACCCAGCAAAGGCTACTACGAAGCAAAGCGTCTGCTTCATAAACACTATGGGGATGAACTACAGATCGCCAGTGCATACATCGATAAGGCATTAAAATGGCAGCAGATCAAGTCAGATGATGGAAAGGCATTGAGTGCCTATGCAATGTTTTTAGTTGGATGTCGCAACTCTTTGGAGGACAGACTTCTTAGACGAGATGGACAGTCATACCAACCTACAAACAGCGGTGTCTAAACTACCCTACAAAATGAAAGAACGCTGGCATGCTGAAACTTTCGATATCAAAGAATGAAGAGGCAGAAGAGCAAGGTTTGCTGATCTA
Source organism: Diplodus sargus (assembly GCA_903131615.1). Taxonomy (NCBI): domain Eukaryota; kingdom Metazoa; phylum Chordata; class Actinopteri; order Spariformes; family Sparidae; genus Diplodus; species Diplodus sargus. The sequence goes on along the minus strand of CAEMYA010000165.1, from coordinate 290,760 downwards.
GTGAGCTACAAAGACCGCCAAGCTAAAATACTGCTCAATCCCCTCTTTGGTAATATACCAGACAGCCGCTCAGTCACAACTGGAAAAACTGGACACAAAGAAACATACAACAGACTTCCTGCAAAGAGAGAGATTCGTGGAAGCAGTTTTGCCACAAACATTTCAGCTGAAAGCCAAAGGCCTCCAGGATCATATGTGAAACCAACAAACACAAGCAAAACAGCTATTGCCTTTGAGAAGCCATGTTTGTACTGCAAGCAATCTCTAAAATAATAAAAGAGCCCTGAACCCCAGCACTGTGTACGTCTGGTGCGTGTAGGCAGGTGGTCCTTGCGTAAAGAACTCATGGTAGCCTGGAAGAGGGCTACATTGGCGCCTCGACGGACCACCACACGGCGATGACGGAGCAACAACAGCCCCAGCCAGTCACGGCACTGGGACAGATGCTGGGGGAGATCACGGCCATGCACCAGGAGCAGGCGGTACTGAATAGGCAGCAATTGGAGGCGCTCCGCACACAGATGGAGGCGCAGATCCAGCTGCTGCAGGCGTTGCTGGCTCGGGCAGGGGCAGCATCTCCCTCTCCCCACATGCTCTCGGGGGTCGTGCTACACAAGCTGACGGTGGAGGATGACCCCCAGAGTTTCCTCGATATGAGCAACGGCGGTGGCGTACGCCTGGCCGGCTGCGGAATGGGCCGTGCACCTGCTCCCCTAACTGTCGGTGGAGGCGCGGACTGCAGCGCTCGGCCTGCCGGCCTCCACTCGGGGGAATTTCCAGACCGTGAAGAAAGCCGTCCTGGATTGGATGGGCTTCTTTCCGAA
>CAEMYA010000165.1:264382-289762 GCA_903131615.1 Diplodus sargus | reverse complement strand
AAAGAACTCATGGTAGCCTGGAAGAGGGCTACATTGGCGGCGCCCCAGTCGGAGAAGAAGATGTTGGAGCTGATCGTGGTGGAGCAGTTCATAGAGGGGCTCCTGAAGGGGACGTCAGAGTGGTTTATTTAGCTTTTTCTCTGGACCCCGTTCACTGCAGTACAAAGCTGAGCGTCTGGCTGGAGCGGCTCTCTACTTCTCCAAACTGAGGCTGCGCTGATTGGTGATTATGGTAGGAAACAGATCGACTATAGATATGTACTTTATATGACCCCACTTCAAAAAACCCGAACTATCCCTTTAAGGCCCAGGAACGTCAAAAGCGCCTGTACAACAGAGAAACTGGATTAAGACAGTTTGCACCGGAAGATAAAGTGCTTGTATTACTCCCGTCATCCAGCTCCAAATTACTCGGCAAGTGGCAAGGACCCTTAGTGGTCACACGACGAGTGGACGATGTCGACTATGAGGTGGTGCGTCCTGACAAGGGAGGAGCAACACAGATTTACCACCTCAACCTCCTCAAAGCCTGGAGAGAGGCGGAACGTGTTTCCCTGGTGACGACGGTGACAGAGAGAGATGAGCTGGGGCCGGAGGTGCTAAAACCCGCTAATTCCGCCTTGCTCCTCTGTGGTGGCCATCTCACGCCGTCCCAGGAAGTAGATGTTGCCAGGTTGCAGAAGCGTTACGCTGATGTGTTCTCCCCCCTGCCAGGACACATGGACCTCATACGGCACAACATTGAGACGCGCCCGGGTGTGACGGTGCGTTCAAGGCCCTATCGGTTACCAGAGCACAAAAGAAAAGTGGTTCAGGAGGAATTATAATAAGAATAATAATACTTCATTTAATTTATATAGTGCTTTTCAAGGATCCAAAGTCGCTTACAAAGATACACAGATAGCAAACAAAGATAATACACAAATAGCAAACAAAGATAATACACAAATAGCAGACAAAGATAAAAGATAACAAAAGACAGAGCACGACAGGGAAACAAAAGCAATGGTGGGGCGTGGAGTAAAAAATGCTGGTACAGACAAACAGACAGAGACATGTACAACAATAGACAAGAGGTGGAGGGGAGTGGATTGAAGAGCGTGGGGGGCTGATGAGTGGGGAGAGCAGAAAGAGAGTGTAGAGGGGCAGGTCAGGGGGAGAGGGCAGGAATTAATGTAGTTATGGGTAGGGGAGATCGTAGGCTTGTGAGAAGAGGTAGGTTTTTAGGCGGGATTTAAATGTGGTAAGTGAGGGAGAGTCACGGATGGGTTGGGGGAGAGAGTTCCAAAGTCGGGTTGCAGTTCTGGAGAAGGCTCTGTGTCCAAAGGTTTTGAGCTTGGATGGTGGTATAGACAGAGTGAGAGAGGAGGAGGATCGGAGGGCTCGGGAGGGGCGGTGGGGGATAAGGAGGTCAGACAGGTAGGGTGGGGCCAGGTGGTGGAGAGCTTTGAAGGTCAGGAGGAGTATTTTGAAGTCAATACGTTGTTTGATAGGGAGCCAGTGGAGGGTGTAGAGAGCACATGTTCACGGGACCGGGTGTGAGTGAGGAGGCGAGGAGCAGAGTTTTGGACCATTTGAAGTCTACGGAGGGAATGAGTAGTGATGCCAGTGAGGAGAGAGTTGCAGTAGTCAAGACGTGAGGAGATGAAGGCGTTGATGAGGGATTCAGCAGCAGGGGGGAGAGGCAGTGTCTGATTTTGGCAATTCGGCGGAGGTGGAAGTAGGAGGTCTTGACAGTGGAGCGGACATGGGGATCAAAGGAGAGGGTGGGGTTGAGGATAACGCCGAGGTTGCTTGGCTGGGGGAAGGGAGAGATGATCGAGCTATCGATGGTGAGTGAGATGGGTCCAGTTTTGTGCAGAGAGGATTTGGTGCCAATGAGGAGGAGCTCTGTTTTGTCACTGTTGAGTTCTGGGACAGCCACGCTTTTATTGCAGAGATGCAGGTTTCGATGTGGTTGAGTGGAGGATTTTGGGTGGGTTTGGTGCGAATATAGATCTGGGTGTCGTCAGCATAGCAGTGGATGTCAAGGTTGAGTTTGCAGATGATGTGTCCAAGGAGGAACAGGTAGCAGATGAAGAGAAGGGGGCTGAGGACTGAGCCCTGAGGGACCTCCTTGGTAACAGGAGAGAGGGTGGATGTGTGGCCAGAGAGGGAGACAAACTGTTGCCTGTCGGTGAGGTAGGAGGTGAGCCAGTTAAGAGCAGTGCCCTCAACACCCTGCTGGTGCAGCCTTTGAAGGAGGATGGAATGATTGACAGTATCAAAGGCTGCACTGAGGTCTAATAGTAGCAGGATGTTGAGGGCACCGGAGTCTGCGAGGTGAGGAGGTCATTGACGACTTTAACAAGGGCAGTGTCTGTGCTGTGAAGTGGGCGGAAACCAGATTGGAGGGGTTCGTAGAGGTTGTTTGACTGGAGGTGGGTGTGAAGTTGGGCGGCGACAATGCGTTCCAGAGTTTTGGAGAGGAACGGCAGGTTAGAGATGGGACGGTAGTTGGAGAGGTTGGCTCGATCAAGGGTGGGCTTTTTGAGGATGGGGGTGATGGAGGCAAGTTTGTAGATAGAGGGAACAAGACCAAGGGAAAGAGACTGGTTGAAGAGGGTGGTGAGGTGGGGGATGAGGACGGGGAGGCAGGCCTTGGTTAGAGCCGTAGGTAGGGGGTCGAGAGAGCAGGTGGTTGTTTTGGATGCAGTGATGATGTCCGAAATGTGGGAGGAGTCAATGGGGGAGAAGGCAGTTAGAGAGGGGGGGGTCGGGTGGTCTGGGAGGGGGAAGGGGACTGGGGTGGTGGTGGAGGAGTTGCCAATGGCGGCAGTCAGGGAGCTGCTGATTTGGGCGATTCTATTGTTAAAGGTGAGGAGGAAAGAGTTGCAGAGGTCGAGCGAGGAGGGTGGGTTTATGTCTGGCGGCTGGAGCAGTCGCGGTAGGAGGAGATGTGGTGTTTGTAGGCTATGCTTGAGATGGGCGTAATAGAAGAGTCCAACAGTGCCTGGTGCAGTCCCATAGTTCTGGTGGCCAAGAAGGATGGGGCGGTCCGGTTCTGTGTGGACTATCACAAGGTGAATGACGTGTCACAATTTGACGCCTACCCGATGCCTCGGTCGACGATCTCCTGAATCGGTTGGGCACGGCTCGCTTTTTTACGACACTGGATTTGACCAAGGGCTACTGGCAGATTCCCTTGTGTCCAGGGTCTAAGAAAAAGACGGCCTTCTCCACCCCGTACGGTTTGTACCAGTTCGCTACATTTCCGTTTGGGTTGATCGGTGCCCCCACCACCTTCCTGTGCCTCATGGACCGAGTGCTTGGATGATGTGATCATCCACAGTGGCGGCTGGGCCGAGCATATGCAGCAGGTGGCCACGGTGCTCGAGTCTCTGTGGCAGGCGGGGCTCACGGCCAACCCAAAGAAGTGCGCAGTTGGACGGGGGGAGGTATGGTATCTGGGGTACCACTTGGGTGGCAGATCAGGTGCGTCCCCGGGTGGATAAGACAGCTGCGATTGCTGCCTGCCCAAGACCCAAGACGGAGAAAGAGGTGAGGCAGTTCTTGGGGCTGGCCGGCTTACATAATAAAATACCAAAGCTAATCACTACTGCATCCCAGCATCCTTACCTGCACAGGCAGCCAAAACCTACTACTACTAAAAGGTACCTTGTTCCAGTTCCTAAATTATCTACCATAAGCTCTACCGAACGGCCGGTAACTGGAAACTGCTCCAATGAGCTTAAAACCCTCAAATTTGGTTTTATCAATATTAGATCACTGTCAAACAAAGCCTTACTGATTAATAATTTGATCACTGAGCATAAGCTGGACATGATTGGCTTATGTGAACATGGCTGAAACCTAATACCTTCTGCCATTAAATGAAACCTCTCCTCCTGACTATAACTATGCCCATGTTGCTCGGGCCTCTAAACAGGGGGGAGGTGTTGCTCGAATCTACAAATCTATTCTCAGCCTAAGCTCCAACCAGGATATTAAATTTACCTCATTTGAGGCTCTGGTTTTAAAACCATCCTCATCAAACAGCCTTGTCCAGGAAACAGGCTTTCACCTGGTTGTACTGTACAGACCTCCAGGGCCTTACTCCCAATCCCTAGAAGAATTTGGTGAATTTATTGCAGATCTTGTGACTCGTTCAGATAAAATCCTAATCATTGGGGATTTCAATATCCCTCTGACCCTCTAGGGAAAGCTTTTTTGAGACTTCTTGATATTTCCAACTTTTTTCAGTTTGTCCATGAACCCACTCATTCCAGTCGAAACACTCTGGATTTGATAATTTCCCATGGACTTGATGTGTCAGCCCTGAATGTCGCTTCTGTCTCCTCTGCTGTGTCGGACCACTTTTTCATTACATTTGAAGCGTCATTAGCCTGTCCCTATGTCAATGACACAAATGTTTTTACTTCTCGTCATATCAGCCCGGCAATCACAGCGACGCTCAGTGATAAAGTGCCCGGTATCTGGCTCCTTTTGCGACTGCGACAAAACCTGTGGAAAGCCTCACGAATGAAGTGAACTCAATGCTTGTTTCGCTCCTCGATTCTGTGGCACTGGTCTCTACCAGGACAAGACGACCAAAGAAATCTACTCGCTGGTTTACTGACGAAACCCAAGATCTCAAGCAGGCCTGCAGGAAAATGGAACGAGCATGGCGTAAATCTAAATTGGACGTTTTCTGATAGATATTACGAGATTGCTGGAACAGCATATTTCTCCAGCCTAATAAACAATAATAAACACAATCCTAGATTTCTCTTTAACACCGTGGCTAAACTTATTCAAAAACCACAGTCGGTGAGCTGTGCACCCTTCAATGCAAATTATTTCTTGGATTTCTTTTGCAATAAAATTCATGAGATCAGAATTAAAATTAATTCATCATCTCCGGCTGAGTTTGTTAAAAAACTCAGCCGTCAAAGTTTGTTAAAAAATATCCTTCTGCCGATTCTCAGTTAGTCTCAGCTCTAAACACTTTTGAAAATATCTCCTTTGAGATACTGTCCAAAATCATCTCATCCTCAAAACCAACTACCTGCGTCCTGGACCCCTTTCCGGCAAAACTGTTTAAAGAACTATGGCCAGCACTGGGACCTACAATGTTAAATATTGTCAACACATCTCTTATGACTGGTGTTGTCCCTTCCAGTTTTAAGTCTGCTGTAGTTAAGCCTCTACTGAAGAAACCATGCCTCGACCCAGGATCACTAAATAACTATCGACCAGTATCCAACCTTCCCTTCTTCTCTAAAATCTTAGAAAGAGTTGTGTCCCAACAACTTTCAGGCTACCTACTCAATAATAATCTCCTGGAACCTTTTCAGTCAGCTTTCAGAGCCTGTCACTCCACCGAAACTGCCCATACTAAAGTGGTAAATGACATTTTACTTAACTTAGACTTTAACTCGACCTCAGTGCTCATGTTACTGGATCTCAGCGCTGCATTTGATACTATAGATCATGGCATATTGTCAGACCGACTTGAAAGTCAATTTGGCGTCTCTGGCTTGACCCTAGTCTGGCTAAAATCATACCTGTCCGAAAGAACACGATGGCCCTCATTTATCAAACGAACGTACGGCAGAAAACCGTGCGTACAACCATTTCCACGCAAACTTCGGCATTTATCAATTTGGACGTGAGCGGAAGCTACGATCAGATCTCACGTCAGGTCTGAGCTCGTGTACGCAAATTTGAGTGTGTGGATTTGCGGTGCAGCACAGCGAAATCTGGCTGAGTCTGAAAATGATCATTAAAAAAAACCTCAGCTGTCATTAAGCATAAGCAGTCACATATTTAGAACAGATCAAAACCGATTATTTTTTACGTTTTTACTGATACCACTTTTTTGTAAAATAAAATATGTAAATAGTCTAACATGACAACTAGTTAACAGAATACCTAATAACCCCGCTGGGAAACCTGCTGCAGAGCAGGAACGCAGATTCAACAGTGCGCACACACGCACACGGGTCTCAGTGGAGCTGCTTCGGGGTGCTGAAGGGCAGGTGTCTCCGTCTCGGACCAGCAGGGGGAACTCTGCTGTATACCACAGAGAAAGTGTGCCATATTATTGTGACCTGTTCAGTTCTGCACAACATTTCATTAGTGAATGGAGCCTTCGATGTGCCAGCGCTGCCGGGATGCCGATCTCCATCTCGGAGAAGTTTCTCTTCTTGCCAGTGTTTCTTCTCTCAATGTTTGACCTCAGTGGGCGAGGCCTCCGAACCAGGAATATTTAAGGGCGTAACATGTTAATGACGATAGAATTCAGCCGCCGCATTTATCAAGAGCCGCTCATTCGTACGCTGGAATTGGTCAGATACGAATGTTTTATAAATCACACGTGTGTCCTGTCGTAAGACCAATTCTGCGCTCAGATCTGCCTCGTTTTCACGCAAGATTGATAAATGAGGGCCAATGTGTTTCCTACAATGGTACTTCATCAATTTTTACTGCTGTGAAGTATGGAGTTCCCCAGGGTTCTGTTCGTGGCACTTTGCTTTTCTCTTTGTATATTTCACCTCCCGGCCAAATTATTCGGAGCTATGGAATACATTTCCACTGTTATGCGGACGACATTCAGCTGTATGTGCTCTTAAAAGCTGACGACAAATCTCAAATCACGAAACTAGAGACCTGCCTATATGCAGTGAAGAAGTGGATGTCAGAAAACTTCCTGCTCCTAAATTCGGACAAAACTGAGATGCTGGTCATCACTCCAGCCAGACAGAGACACCATGCTGATCAGGTGACTGTAACTCTCAACAACTGCGTTATTTCTCAAAGCTCAACCGTCAAGAATCTAGGTGTTACTTTTGATTCTACATTCTCTTTTGATCAGCACATCAAAGTGCCAAGATCACCTTCTATCACCTGTGCAATATAGCTAAAATTAGGTCCTTCCTGTCCACGGCGGACACAGAGATCCTGATTCATGCCTTTGTTTCATCTAGGCTGGATTACTGCAATGCCTTATTTTCAGGTCTTCCACGTGAGAGCACTAAAAGTCTTCAGATGGTTCAGAATGCTGCAGCCAGAGTCTTAACACGTACAAGAAAATTTGATCATATTACACCAATCTTAGCATCTCTGCATTGGCTCACAGTGCATCTAAGATCAGACTTTAAGGTTGCTGATGCTGATGACATACAAAGCTGTACACGGCCTTGCCCCACCATACATGTCAGATCTAATTAAACCATATATTCCAACTCGGGCATTACGCTCTCAAAATTCAGGGCTCCTGATGGTTCCCAGGATCAATAAGAAGTCAGCTGGCTGCAGGGCTTTTTCCTATCGGGCACCTTTCCTCTTCTTTTCCTGGAATAACCTCCCAGCTGACATCAGACAATCTGGCTCTGTTGACGCCTTTAAATCTAAACTAAAAACTCACTTCTTTGACGTAGCCTTTAATTAGCCCTGATATCACATGTAAGCTTCTTCAGTGGCTAAGGTGTCAGTCTCAATGAGTTCCCATAGTATTTGTTGGAATTATGAAATACATGAATATTATCAGTTCTTCACATGCTACAATTTATAACCCTGCTTTGCTTAAAGTCTGTGGAATGTTGCAGAAGGTCGAGGCTAACCACAAGAGACATATATCTGCTTATCCGCACGACAACAATGTTGTTATCTGTATTCTGTGTTAACCAATCGTATTACGACATATTACGATCACGGCCACTGCTTTTGAATAAAAGGATGTGCAAGGGGAAGGTATCTTTGGAAGACTGCTGGTCAGACTCACAGAGCTGACATCCGTACTTCCCCTCTGCCCAGAAAGACAAAATACTCTGAGTCCGTGTCTGATTTCATGGTGTTCATTAGTGTTAAACCTAACAGTATTAGATTACATTGTGCTGCCGACGAGAAACAATCCGTTTATTCTGATTTATGTTGTTTATTTCGGGCATGTCAACATGGCCGAAGGGGAAAAGCGGGAGAAGCCAAAGCTTATCTAGCTTATCTAGTCCCGCCCACCATGATCAATATTGTATTTCTCTAACCTTTGTTTTTGTTTTCTGTTCCCACAAGCTGCAAGCTGTGTCACTCCCTATACTCTCTATAGCTTCCTCCCCCTCCTCCTCTTCTCTCTCCTCCTTCTCTTTTCTCCTCCTCCCCTCTGTCTTTCAGGCTCCCTTCTGATGGACCTCGGCCCCCCTCTTACTGTCTATTACTACTTATCTTGTGCGGCCTGCGCTCTTCCAGGTCACCATGGTGGATAGGAGGTCGTCTGGCTCGGGCACCACTTGGTGATGCCTCGTCCTGCTCGGTCGTCTCGTGGATCCACTCAATTTACATATAACTTGTATCAGACTTTCTGTTGATGTAACTTGTAAACTGTGATTTGTTGCTCTTTTCTGTACACGCAACATCTATTGGCTGTCTGTCCGTCCTGGAAAAGGGATCCCTCCTCTGTGGCTCTTCCTGAGGTTTCTTCCATTGTTTTTTTTTACCCTGTTAAAAGGTTTAACATGTGAAGTTTTTCCTCACTTGAATCAAGGGTCTAAGGACAGAGGATGTTGTTCACTGTACAAAAGCCCACTGAGGCAATGTGATTGTGATTTTGGGCTATATAAATAAAATTGATTTGATTTGATTTGATTACTGCCTCATCTGAAAGGGTGCCTCAGATCCGGTCCAGTAGACGGAGCCGTGCCAGCTGGCGTTTGAGAGGGTTAAACAAGCCCTCTGCGGGGAGCCTCTCCTCCACACACCTAACTTTTCTCTCCCTTTTCTCCTGCAGACCGACACTTCGAACAGGGGACTGGGGGCGGTGCTGTCCCAGCAGGTGTGGGGGGCGACCGTTTGGTGCTGTACATCAGTCGGAAGAGAGAGAGTCTCGGTACAGCACCATCGAAAAGGAGTGCTTGGCAATCAGCTGGACGGTCGGTGCTCTGTTCAGATCACGCTCCCCTCCAGTGGCCCCACTGCCTGAAAGATGCCAACAACCGCATCACCGGCTGGTACCTGGCTTTGCAGCCCTTCAAATTCAGGGTGGTGGAGTAGGTTCGGCCTGACAGCTCCTCTGCCTTAGTCGGGTGGTGGAGGTATGCGGTGAGAGTGGTCAGGAGAGCAGAGCCAGGTGAATGAATGACAGAGCTGGCACCCACTTAATAATCACTCACTCTCTTTAAATGCAGTAGCGGCTGGACCTCGGATGACAGAGGAGTGAGCGACGCGCTGGAGAGCAGTCTGACAGCAGTACAGGAGCAGGAGAGCAGGAGGAAGAGCCGAGACAAGACAAGCCACATTCGGTCCGTAGCTGCATCATTGCATGGGTTAAAATAATAAAAGAGCCCTGAAGTCTCTACTGACTGAGCTACTGCCGCCCCATTATGAATAGTAGAGATGGAGGACCTAATGCGGTGAAGACTGCTGTTGGCTGGGTCGTGAATGGGCCCATGAGAAAACAACTGGATGACACAGAGAATAAACCGACTCAATGTTCAGTGAACAGGATCTCTGTGATGGAAATTGAGAAGTTGCCGGTCCAACAGTACCATGCTGACTTCCCAGAACGTACCCTTAGACGAAAAAGAAGAGTTGTCACAAGAAGACAGACAATTCATGCAGTCTGTGCAGGAAACAGCAACTCTAGAGAATGGACATTATAGCATTGGATTGCCACTCAGGAACAGAAGGCTTCAAATGCCTCACAATCGTGTGGCAGAACAGCGCATAGCCACTTTGCTCAGAAAGTTCAAGAAGAATCCTGGGTTCTTTGAAGATTACAAAACCTTCATGGGCACCATTATTGACAAAGGCTATGTCGTTCAAGTTCCAGCACATCAGCTGAACTGTGATGACAACAGGGTGTTCTACATACCGCATCACGGGGTGTATCAACCTAAGAAAGGAATGTTACGAGTGGTCTTCGACTGCACAGCCTCGTTTCAGGGTCAGTCCTTGAATGGTGAGTTACTTCAGGGACCTGACATGACAAACACACTGGTTGGTGTCCTCTTAAGATTTCGCGAGGAGCCAACAGCCATGATGGCAGACATCGAGTCGATGTTCTACCAAGTCAAGGTCCCAGAAGAGGACACAGATCTCCTCTGCTTTTTATGGTGGCCTAAAGGCAATTTGGATGGGCCTGTGGAGGAATTTAGGATGTCAGTGTACCTCTTCGGAGCCACCTCATCGTCAAGTGTTGCTTCATATGCACTGAGAAGAATAGCTGAGGACCATATAGACACTGCATCCCCCGAAGCTGTGCAAACAGTCCTACATAACTTTTACGTAGATGACTGCTTGAAAAGTGTAGATGATGCAGTGACCTTGGCTCATGATCTTCGCACTTTCTGTGCCAGTGGAGGCTCCACTCTAACAAAATGGATGAGCCATAGCAGAAAGGTGTTAATGTCCATCCCAGAAGCACACCAAGCCAGTGGAGTAATGGTTCTGGATTTAAGCCATGATGCTCTAATGACAAGAAGGGGCATTTTATCCATCATCAACTCGATCTACGACCCCCTCGCCTTCCTTGCTCCAGTCATCTTGCCTGCTAAACTCCTGCTGAAAGAACTTTGTAAAGAGCAACATGGTTGGGATGAGAACATTCCTGAAAGGCATGCTGAGGATTAGAGTTCTCAACGGGTTCGGGCCTAAAAAATACGCAAACGAGCTGGGTCTATCTATCTTCTGGACAGACAGCACAACTGCGCTCAGGTATATTGACAGTGAAACTGCTCGATTCAAAACGTTTGTTACAAACTAGTGTTGTTTTTGGCAGCCTGTTTTAATTTTAGTTTTAGTCTAGTCTTTGTGTAAAACGGTCATTTTAGTTTTTATTAGTTTTAGTCATGTTTATACTCTTTTTAGTCTAGTCATGTTTCAGTCGACTAAAGGTCTGAGCATTTTAGTCTTATTTTAGTCAGAATTATCCATGACTATTTTCGTCTAGTTTTAGTCGACGAAAACTGATGACATTTTAGTCTAGTTTTAGTCAAAGAAAATTGTACTTAAGTCTCTTTTTAGTAATGCAATTTCTATCTACTTGTCTTGCATTTGCTATGTTGTACCCTTCTCCCCTCATACGTCAGTGTCATTTGGTAACAGCAGCACACACAGACACACACCTCCTGTTATTATTCATTCTTTTTTCAATGTATTTTCTTTTTTGTTTGTTTTTTTTATGTATTACTTGTTTTGTTTTCACACACACACACACACACACACACACACACACACACACACACACACACAGGGCTGGCCGACTGTTCATGGAGAAGCGTCTGTCCTCCCGACCGTCCTACCGACTCTTCCTAACATTTCTGCCCTAAAAACAGCGTCCGTCACCGGCAAAAAACGTTAACTCACCGAGTGTTTGTGATGAAAATAAATCAGCCCTTCAGACCGAGACTTCGGTGAACTTTCCCCCAGAAATCAGCCTCTGTCCCCGCGAGTGAGTCAGACAGCATCCAGTTTACTGATTACGATCATGTAATTATGTAATTTAGAGCGAAAAACGTAACTTTGTTACTTTCCAGTATGTCAATCTCTACACATTATAACAGTATCCATATGATTATAAACTGTCCGCAAGTTTAACCCGCATTAACGTTAAGCCACCGCAGCTGCATCTTCTTAATAATGGCGCGCAGGTGTGGATTGAGGAAGAGACGTCGCCTGTGCAGTGTGACCTGATGCAGCACCTGAACTGAGACTCAGGAAACAGAAATATTGCAAAATAATAATAATAGCGATACGAAATAACGTTATTACATCTTGTCTCGTCTCGTTTTGGTCAACGAAAATGAAGAGATACTTTAGCAGAGTTTTTATTTTGTAAACGACATTTAGTCCCGTTTATATTCGTCAACAATATTGCATTATATATTTGATTATAGTTTTCGTCACATGACCAACATTTACGTTGCGTCTCGTCTCGTTTCCGTCACGTGATAAAGGTTCGTTGACGACGATATTTAGTCATAATTTTCGTTGACGAAAGCAACACTATTACAAACAGAGTCATGCTGATTCGAGAAGCCACCAAGTCTCCTCAATGGAATTACATTGGAACAGCAGAAAATCCTGCAGATCAAGCTAGCATGGGCCTGATGGCCGAGAGTTTGATGCATGGAGGAACATAGATTAACGGACCGAACTTCTTGCTGAACGATGAATGTGATCGGCCAGCACAACCTATAGAAAGGAAAGAAAGCCTTCAAGACGACCCAGAGGTCAAAACCACAGTTACAATCGAAGTCAAAGATAACATGGAACCAATGAACAAGTTAATCTACTATTACTCGGACTGGCATAAGCTAAAAACGTTGGTTGCCTGAATTTAAAAGACAAAGAAAACTTTGCAGCAACTTAAGGATGAAAGAAATGAGTTCACCAGAACAATCAGTCAAACTGAAAAGGACCCTGAAAGGCAAAGGTCAAAGTTAAAACAGCATAATGGAAAAATGCAAAACAATGACAGAATGGAAATCACTTACCTTGGATGATCTAGTCGCCGCAGAAAAGGAGATAATTATGTTCAGCCAAAGACAAAATTTTGGAGAAGAAATCAACATCCAGCGATACTTGAGAGACATACATCAAAGAACAGGACACTGTGGACGGAGTTATGTCTTGGCACAACTAAGATGCAAGTATTGGATCCCACAAGCCAATTCTGCCATCTGAAAGATCATCAATAAGTGCACAGTGTGCCACAGAACTAATGGAAAGGTCGGAGAGCAAAAGATGGCGAACCTACCTGAAGACCGCCTTATGCCTGATAAACCTCCTTTTACAAGCACAGGTGTTGATTACTTTGGGCCATTTGATGTCAAACGGGGCAGGAGTACAGTCAAGAGATACGGCGTGATGTTCACCTGCCTCACCCCCAGAGCTGTGCATATCGAAGTTGCAGACAGTCTTGATACAGACTCCTGTATTAATGCTATTCGACGTTTTGCAGAAGGGGCAAGTCACCATCATGCATTCTGACAATGGCACAAACTTTGTGGGCGCTGAAAGGGAGATGAGAGAAGCCATACAGCACCTGGATAATGACAAGATTGAAAGAGCTTTGCAACCATAAGGAATAAAGTGGATATTTAATTGCCCAGCAGTGTCCCATCAGGGTGGAATCAGGGAAAGACAGTGCGAAGAATCCTCAATTCCCTGTTGAAAGAGCAAGCTGTGAATGACGATTGTCTTCAGACAATGATGTGTGAGGTCGAGAATATCATCAACGGCACGCCGCTCACAAGTATCTCAGATGATGTGAATGACCTCAAGCCTCTAACAACCAAATCATTTATTGCTGTTGAAGTCTCAACCCAGCATGCCACGAGGCATCTTCACCAAAGGTGATGCATACACAAGAAAGCGATGGAAGCAAGTCCAATATTTTGCAGACTTATTCTGGACTAGATGGACGCGTGAGTATCTTCCTCTCCTCCAGGAACGCCAGAAATGGTCAAGACCAAGGAGAAACTTCATGGCTGGAGATGTTGTGTTACTAGTGGACAGCTCTTCTCCTCACAACTCCTGGCTCATGGGAAGAGTAGTTGAAACATTACCGGATTCCAGCAGAATGGTGTGAAGAGTGAAGATAAAAACTAAGACCAACATCTTGGAGAGACCTGTTAACAAACTGCGCTTGTTGGAAGAGGCAACGTCAGGAGAGACGTTTGAGTGAGAAGATGTGTGAAAAGCAAGAATCATATAAGAAGCCAGTTTAAGTTGGACTGTTCAGCGATATTGAAAGTAGTTTGAATGTTTAAGTCTGTAATTGCTTAGTCTTCCTGCCTAACCAATTAGGGGCTGGGTTATGTAAGGGCCAATACGGGCGTGTTAAGCACAATTAATTTAAGTTAAAAAACAGTTAAAATTGAATGATGACAATTTCATTATAATTCATGCAAGGCTTAGAGAATGCTAGTTTAAAATATACAATTAGTAATGTGTACAAGGTTAAAAACATTTCTATGCTCTAAATTCTATGATGTGATGTCACTATATAATAGTAACCATGGTAACTGACTGTGTGTACCTTAAGTTTTGTTTTTTAGAGTCAGAACATGGTGGAAGCAACACAGTCTTTTGACCGTGCATCAGAATTTGTAATTTGCTTTGTTGTTGTTTTCTTTTTTATAAACATTTTAAAAGACAAAGGAAGTTGTCATGTCTCGTCACTCGCGTGGAAAAAGAGTGTTTTTTCGACTGACTCTAGGAGCGGCGCAGTAAAGAAAGAAGAGCTAACGGAGAGAGCTTACTTGTGAATGGGATACTGGTGAAATGTTATTGCACCCCAGGAAATGCATCACACATCACTAAATTCAAAAAATGTAGAACATTTTTAATCTACATTTTTATTGCAGATAATCTACATTTTACTCACTAACTCTAAAAATGATTTACACTTCTCCTTGACAATAAATATCCTTAACTAGCCTTCTTATTAAATGAAGGTCTATGTAATTCTATGTGAAGACAGGTTCATTCTAGGGCACAGGAAAGAAATGTATGGAGCACTAGATAGACTGATCAGCAGTATAACTCCCATCACACACATCTGTAATTTCCATGACCACTGAACCCTTGCTGACAAGCTGTCAGTGAAGCAGGAGAAAAAAAGACATCTTACAATCCACTAGTGTGTTGTGTGCAATCTAACGGAGTCTGTGTATGTGAGCACTTCAACAAAACGTGACTCCTTTTCAAAGCTCAACTGTACTGTAGGTGTGTGGCTGCATATGTATTCAGTGCAAAAGCAACACATACTGTAATTGTATAAAAAGCAGGAGGGTTGAAGTTTGTTTGCTGCATGAAAAACTGCAAAGTGCTTATTTTCTTTTTTTTCCACTTTGCTTCCTACTGAATGTTTCATCACCTTTGGGAAAACAAACCCTGCATTTTCTTGGAAGTTAAACTGTCTTCCTCCTTTCATCCATGTGTAACACTAACAGAAAGAGAGGTTAGTCTGAGGAATAGTATGACATCAATATCTTAAATCTAAGTTCTAGTTGGAGGATTAATAAGCAAAACACAAGTGTGGTTAGACAATATCTGGGTGCATTTATTCACCATAAAAAAATAGAAACACCTTTCTATATAAGTGCTAATTCACCTCTATGTTATGCTTTGACAAAATGGAAAAATAAAATACAGTGAACCAGGTTCAAGCGAAATTGAATGTACCTCTGTTTACTCAGAGCTCTCTAAGATCACAATAAAAAAAAATAAAAAAAAATAAATGCTTCAGTTGTCCAAATGTAAATTACTGATAACCAACTTAAATAAAATCATCTCCACTGTAAAATGGGATCTTCTTCATAAAAGAAAATTACTCCTTCAAGTTCAAGTTAGTCCAGTCAAAAGTCTTCAATCACCTTGTCTCCTTTGTAGTTAGTTCAGTCTCAGTTCAGTTATGTAGGGGCCCCTTTTTTATGTTTTGTCAGATCTTATCTGGAATCCAGTTGAAGTTGTTGCATCCCGATCCACGGAGTGGCTCCACTTGAAGCTGTAGTAGCGACCAGACTGCCGCTCACCCACTGAAACCACTGCAAGTCGCCGTTGTCTCCTCTCAGAAGTCAACCATAAAAATAAAACAACCTGCATAGAGTACAGTTTAACCTTAGTTAAAGCCCATATTGATTCTTTAAACTATGCAGCATCAGTAGATCTTAGCAGCTCGTTTTAATATCTTTCATCTTCACAGTCACAACACAAATAAACACCCTTTTTAAGAAAATGAAACTTAAAAGGCTATCGTTTCTGCTAGTAGTATCTCATACATCATTAAATCAACAGTCATAAGCATTTTTTCCAAACACCTCACATTCCTCCGATTCTTTTTTTCTTTCATTACTCACGTTTGTGAAATGTGCCCAAGCTAACAAAGTTAAGCTAGCAATGAAAACTTAACACACTCACCGGAGAATAGTCATCAAAACACATGAGTTGATGGTGACACAACATCATCCCGGACAACTTTGACCTCTTCTCGAACAAAAGCAACTTCAAACTTAATCAATATATCAACATTCACTCCATGCTGTTCACAAAAAGCTGCACTCGGGCTTACACTCATCTTGTTTTTCCACTTCCTGCTTCTTCCTCATTTCTACCGCTGATTTTTGGACCCATCAGTAAGCTCTATGCGCCACCTTGTGGCGGTTCATATGCTACTACATACAAAATCACAAAACTTCCAATCAACTTCAACTTAAATTTATGGGGGCCACATGTCTGCTCTCTCTCATGCTAACTTTACCTCTTATTCCTTAAACAGAGCAGTATCTTCATAGTTTAGCGCTGAAGGTAAGCCATCACAAAAAAAAACTTGATGTTTGTTGGCCCAATATATTGAAGCTACCCTCGACGACTTAGAAGTAAGAGGTAACTCATGAAAACTTGACTTCATTGTTCAGAAAGCATGTAAGGTATCATCGCTTTACTTACTTTCACTCTATTTGTCCAGTCAATCCAAACACGCTGGGTAAGAAGTGGAGTACAACACTGGACAGTCTATCACAAGGCTAACATGTGCAGAGCGACAACTATCCACACAAACATGCAATGCTAAAGGTGCCATTTCTCCTGTTCTGCAGGTCTGAGCCCTACACCGGACAACCCAATTGGAACCCCATCACACAAAGAGAGAACATACAAACTCCACACAGAAAACACTCAGGACCCTCTTGCTGTGAGTCAACAATCCAAACCACTGTTTGCATTTGCCACTATGACCTGCAAAGTGTACATGAACAGTGTGTGCCAGAAGTGTACAGAGTTTAGAGTGAGGATAAGCCTGTCAGAGGCTGAAAACTCTCTGAGAAAAAAGATGGAGCGCTCAATCCAGTAATGAACTTATAATAATTCCCTAAAACCCAGTGCCTGTCACACCACAGACAGAGGGTGAACCAGCCTTAAAATACAGCTCAGAATGAGTATATTTTAGTTATCATGATTAATAAGCCTTGAAGTCCATTAAATAAATGAAATGTCACAATAATCCCAGAGTGGTGGTAAAGTTCTCTATAAGCATCTCTCTACAATGCCCCTCAACATGTTCACCAGGAAGGGTTCAACAACAGTGTCTAAAACAGAACAAAAACTAAATAAAATAAAATAGAATCATCGAATCATCATTGATCAAATCTGATATTATGACACCTTTTTAAAAGCAAAGCATGACTGACGCTATCCAAAATAATGTTATTTGGAATAAGAGTGGTGGCAGTGAGAGTGCTGTTCTTCTCTCTAAATCCTGATAGATGTAGGCTTAGCATAGAATGTACTGAGAGGAATGATATAAGATGGTTATTTACTACAGATTCTGGCATTTTTGCTTGGCAAGATAATTTAGAAACAGGCCTACACTTCAGGTTCAGGTTTCCTAAGCAGCCTGGCCCATTTAGAACTGAAAAGCAACAGCTGGATGTTATGTGGCTGACTGCAGTTGTAGCCGCAATCTTTTAAGTAGGGATTATCCTCAACAACTGAATTCTTAAAGTCAATAGGTAGTAATGCACTGACCACATGACCAGAGGAGAACAGCTGTAACATAAAATGAAGCCTTGGTATTGCCTGGATGTCTGGAATGTTTGCAAAATGTTTACGCTATGATATTGAACAGCTGGACGAGTGAGAGAGAAGACTTTGCATTTTGCTGCATTTAGATACAATTTGGCAATTAAAAACAAATCACATTCAGCCAGAGTGAACACAATTAAAGGGCAACAAAAGATGAAAAGAAGCAACAAAAGTTAATCCTGTTCCTTTTACTGATTTATTTTTTCTTCTGTAGAATCAGCACATTATGTGACACTGAGAAAATGTCAGAGATTCCGCAGCATCAAAATATCAAAAGACTGCTTCTTTGCATTGATAAAAATCAAGCCACTTAAGAATCCACTTGGAGGACTTTGAGCATTTAGTTGAGGAAATGGGTGTTGGGATTGCTCTGCCGCTGCTTCTACCAGACTATGACCAGAATAAGTTATTCAGAACTCTTCCTACCCTGCCGCCTGCTACGTACCCAGCTCTAGCTTTTGCTTACATTTAAGGCACTGATGCTTGTGGTCGAGGTTAGGGCCTATCAATCCCAGTGAGGGAGACAAAATCAGTACGCAGCCTGAGAGCAAATTCTTCTGAGGCTTACCTCATGCAAGATGGTTGAGCAGTGATAACCGAGGGCTACATTCTCTCTCTAGCCTTACAAAAACAAATTATCTTTGTGAAAAATAGCTGCACTCTATCTGCACTATCTTACATTTCATCATTATTTTATGAATTTTAAGTATTCATAGCAATATCATGAGCATTTTGGTCAGAATATGTATATTCAGACACTGTAGCCAGTGCAGTCCAGTAGTCTGCCGTAGTAGTAATTGTAAGTAGAGCATGATTCAATCCCTGCAGCATGTCATAGTGTCCTTAAAAGCAAGACACTGAATCTAAACTGCTCCTGATGAGCGGGTCGGCACCTTGCATGGCAGCCTCTGCAATCAGTGTGTGAATGTGTGTGCGTGCGTGCGTGTGTGTGTGTGTGTGTGTGTGTGTGTGTGAATGGGTGAATGTGACTAGTATTGTGAAGCGCTGAAGGGAATGTTTTGTGCTTTTGAACATAACCAGCATGAACCAATGAGACAGTAACGTTTAATTTATCTGACTCATTGCCTAGTTTTCGCAAATAGGGCTCGCTCTTTCATTTTCACTATCGATAATATCCTGGTGTGAATTCTGTTATTTTAAATGCTTAGGAGCAGAGGTGCATAAAAAGAGCAGAATGCAATTAATGGGTTATATTTTCTTCTGCAGGAGCAAATAAATGCTGGAAAACAATCCCTTGAGTCATCCCTTTCCATGCCCTACCCACATCTGTTACACTGCATTAGAGACTAACACGGGATAAAGTACAGTAAAAACCCTTGCAAGACATTGTTGTGTTGACACAATGTGAACAAACTCTCACCTGAAGGACATGAAGCAATGCTTCACTTGCATCACCCACCTTCTAAGGCATTGCACTTGGTGAGGTAAAGATTGAGGAGTGCCCTGAACAGCACTATGGCTTATTTAACTAGAACACAACAAATCAACTTTTAGTTCAAAGTTACCCTGCCTAAACATTACTATTGTCAGTTTCATGTTGAGGTCACAGAAAATTCTTACTCCTTACAATCCTATTCACACCCATGTCTGTGAAAACAGCTCCCAAGAGAGAATGCAAAATTACTTACATCCATCCAGGGTCATAGGTGGCTTCACCATTTTCTTCCAAAACCGTAAAACTGCAACTTGATGCAGAAGTATTCCCATCTCTTCTTTACTTGATCTATGAATTTGCTTTTGCCCATATCCAGAATCCGTTGCAGCTCACCCATGACCTATAATGCAAGTAAGTGTTAAAACCTGCAACAATGCTTGCTTTGTGGATAAGCCAAAATAACAAGTAAATGGCTTACATTATGAAGCTCCTGGAAACATGGATATGCATCCAGAATCTTTGTTGCCCTGTTCTCTTCTTTCAGGGCATTACTGTCGATGAAGGATTCTTGCTTGAATCTCGTGGTCAAGGATTTGGGAGACGGCAACTTGGTTGGGTTTTGGTTTCCTGTACATCTCCTGCAGAGTCTTGTAATGGCTGGCCTGTATTGTCCCACTATCCTCGTCCACTAGAATGGAGAACACAGATCAGTAATGGGTATGATACATGTCAATCTAAATGATACTACTGGTTTTAGCCGGCAAGTACAACCAGTGTTGGGGGTAAGGAGTCACAAAGTAACGGATTACTGTAACGATATTGGATATTGGGTAACGATGTAAGGTAACGTGAGGTTTCTGGACAGCAACACATTCTGGCCTTTAATTCAACTCAGTGTAAATTTAACCTGTTCGTCCCTGTATGCAGACAATACAGGGTTCACAGCTCCAAGGGACCTTGGAGTCAGCATTCAGCTGTGTGTAGGTCAAAGGTTAGCAGGAGACAAGGCCACTATAGGGACTAAAATGGAGCCTGACTCCTATGTCAGATAGAGGGAGATATCTAAACGTGTACATCTCCAGGAAAGGATAGAGGGGACATTTAGCACAAGACCCAAGGAGTGACAGTAACAGATTTCGCCATTTATGGGAGATGAGCATAGAGATAGGCCATCTCCTTTTCTAGTTGATTGGACAGATGGACCCTCAACCCACCACAGTGACCAATTAGAAGTAGGCAGGTACAGCCCCAGAAACTTTAAGAAGGCTCACGAGTAGAGAATCAGGGGGTGGCATTTTGGTAGATCTCTTGAGATCGAGGGTTCGATAGAACTTCTGACAGAGCAGGGGGCGAAGCCGTTTGGCATTACCTTCGCCCCAGATTTGGGAACTCCAGAATTCCGCACTCTGAATTCAGACGCTGGCTTGAAGAAATGTTTTAATAAAGACTGCTCTATCATCCACCCAGCCTCGCCTCCGCAGAATTCTTTTATCATCAAACTACACGCCGACATCTTTTGAATAAAGAGCCCAGAAACTACAAACGCATTACACTAAAAATATCGGTAACTACACTACTTTACTAGACTAAGTGGTGCAGGCATGTGTGCGTGCTGCCTGTGTGCGTTGCCATAGAGATCGACTTGAGTCGAGTGACGTAGCTGCTGGTGCGAACAGGAGAGAGGGAGATGGAGATGGAGACTGGGGGTTTCGGCCAGTGGCAATATTCCCATTACTTTCAGTTTATAGCTCGAAAGGATAAAAATATTCAAGTGAAATGCACTCTATGCTCAGGCGACAAATTTCTTTCAACTGCTGCCAAGTCAATGAGCAACCTGTCTAAGCATTTGTCAGCCCAGCATGGCAATACAAAACTTAAGAAAGATCCTGCTCGCCGGTCATCTGAAGGAGTCGATGAGCAGCCGACCCTGCCTAAACAGGCAAAGCTTTTTTCAAGTGTTGGAGCACAGAAGCAGGCAACACAGAAAGACATTAACAGGCTGGTTGCAGGGTTCATTGTAGAAAACATGCTTCCCCTGTCGACTATCGAATCGCCCAGGTTTAAAAAAATACTAGATAAAATACCCACGACTCGCAAGCCAATGTCCGACAGGAAATTACAACACAATATTTCATTAATAGATTCAAGAGTTTGTGACTTGGTACGTTACCACTTCTTGCAGCCACATCTCCTGGAGGTAGAGGAGAGCAAGCTAAGGGGAAAATAATGCTTTTGGGATGACATGAATTTTCTGTTAATTAATTAATTACATTTTCTGTTTCCTTTTTATGGGCTTAAGTGCATTTGTGTTTTAATGGTATGGGTTAAAATGACCTTTATTTTTGTATTTTTCATTGACCACTTAATTTTTTGTTTGCCATGAATGTAATAACGAGCTGTTTTTTTTCTCAGGGAAAGATTTTTATTCTCATGTTTCCCAAAGCCTTTGTTTTGAAACTTGTGTGTTGCTACTGATTGGCCTCACCATAGCCTCATTTGTCCTGTTTGTGGATTTTACAGTGAGGCATGTTTCTTTGTGCAGACAGGGATATTGTTCCTTTATATGGTTTTATAAGCCGTTGTATACATTTATACAATAAACACTAAGTGATGACAGGGCTATGATGTTTGTCCTGTATCTACTCGGTAAATTAAGTCATGGGAAAGTAAAGTAATAAGTAGTGAAGTTACTTTTCAAATGCAGTAACTAGTAATCGCATTACAATTTACAGAAGTAACTAGTAATAAGTAACTAATTTTTTTTTTTTAAGTAACTTTCCCAACACTGAGTATAACATTAAAACAAATTTGACAGTCTTAGAAAACTGTCTGCTATGGCTGGGTAATCTGACCCCTAATCTGACAATTAAAAGTGCAACATATATGTATATGAACCCCCTCAACACACACACGCACAGACACAGACCTGTAATGTATGTTATAGATTCGGCAACATGTGCTGTTTATGCTCTTTAGCCAAATGAATGAAAACTAAGGAGAAACCAGTCACATCACAATATATCAAGACCCAGTCAGAATTAAAATGTAAAATAATAATGTCCATAATATATCATTATATCCAAAACTATCATAATATTGCCTAGCCTTCATGCCCATCATTATTGCCAAAATTACATGTTTCCAGTCACGTGAACTGTGGCCATCATCAGAACTGCTCCCAGATGTTTGATACAGAAGGATTTGTGATCCACCACTTGAATCTGCATCATAATCGTCTACCTTCTACCTCACTTGTTGAGAAGTCAGTGACACCTTTTGTTTGGGTGGCCCCACTCTGGTGAGGGCCCCTGCCTCTTTTGTGCTTTCTTCACATTCTGCAGCCTCTTGTGAAGATAACTGTAAATGCTCATTCGTGGTAAATACAATTTCACTCATTGAGAAAACAAATAAAAATGAAAACTTTTATTTTTTCTGTCACAGATGAGCAATGTCAGTCAAAATAAATAAATACATACTTCATAATGTCAGTGTAGAAAGATAATATACCACAAATTGTAATCACTTACATCATTCATTTTGTCTTCATCCTGTAGCATAGAATACTTCCCTGCTCTCCTAGCCATTGCAGTGACTCCATGCTTGGAAGAGTACCAGACCTCCTCTTCTTGCTGACTTGCTCTCAAGGAAATCATGCTTGTGACAGTGTTCCTCATCAGCCTGCACCTCAGCTCTTTGGACATGACACATTCCCACTCTCTGCCAGTGAGGGCCATCTCACATTATTGCTTACAAGCTCGCTCCAACTCACTGTCTGTATAGCTCACATATTCTGGAGAACTGTGGAGCTGCAGGGTCTTATTTGGGCTTTTCTTCACCAAAGGAGTGGATGTCTGAGGCTGATTGGAAGCGTTCCTCTAGGTGAAGACAATGTTTCTGCTTCACCAGGGCCAGCTTTGCCTGTTAAAGTGGTTATTTTCGTCCAAAACAAGCAGATTAAAAAGTAATTTACAAGAGTCAAACAACAGACTCAATCAGAAACAACATGTGTTTTCAGAGCAAAGTATGTAACCAGTTATCTCTTGGCTAATAAGAGCCCCACTCGTTTCTTCCTGAGAAAGTGTTCCAGCCCAGGAAAAAGGTCTCTCAAATCATCACAAGTGTGTGGGGTAAGGCCTCATCAATGATGGCAGCTATAAAGACCCAATCATGAACAGACCTTCTACAATTAAAACAGTATTTTACTTGACAGGGCAAACGAGGTCTAAGTTTTGTATATTCTTATCATTTTAAACAATATAGCTAACAGCAAGTAGGTTGTTATTAGTGATGGTAACTTAGTTTACCTCAATAAGGTTACTCCAGTGTGGCTAAAGGTAGTGTTGAAAGTGTTGCATCATGGATGAAATGCTTTCAACGTGAGCAACAGGAATAAATATAAGCAGGGCGTCAAAAGAAATGCCCAAAACGGCGCTGCGCAGTGCTGCGTCATTCGCGACCTTCAGTTAAGACACTGTGTGACTTTTTCCCCCTAAACTGGTGCAATATATCTGCATATACACCTGTTTCCTCAGAAGCCTATGGGAGCTGCCATGACAGATAACTACTTCCGCCCGCGGTTCTCTGTTTCCGGTTGCCTTGCAACTGCATGACTGACCACTGCTGCCAAGCTAGCCCTAAACAACTAGCGTTATGTCATAAAGGCTGAATTGTTTTTAAAATCAGCTCAGGTACAACATGTGCCGTTGTTGGTTGCCACAGCAATTCATGAAAATGTAATTTCTTTTCAGAAACGCCTCGTGTAGTACATCAGCAACTTAGACAAACATGTCCGTGCCCTGTGCCCTGAACGTCATGCGGAGGAAGGGGGAACGGAGGCTAGCGTGGCTCGCAGCTTTCAGACTGATATAAATATTTGTGTTTATAAATATATTCCACAGAATAGCTGCTGCATGACTGCATGACTTTTCTAACCCGACAATGTCCCAGCAGCCGCCTGTCTCCACGACTCCTCTTTCCTTCAGCATTATCCACGTTGTATGTTTAACGTTAGCTTGATTGACGCTATGGCTGGGCGCTAACGTTACTGCTGCCTTTAGAAGTATAAACTTGCTGTGTCTTTTCAACAGTACTTTCCCGATTGTGTTACTGTGCAGGTAGTTGTATGCTTCTGTGCTTTTGTAGCTGCATAATTCTCCGCCGTCAACACCTTCAGAAAATATAAGATAGTTAACTATCGATGTAACGTTAGCTAACGTCGGGCTAATGCTTCATGTCATCTGCCCACTCCGTGAGAACTCAGTGAGAACTGACGGTGAGGCACTGTGAGAACTGTCCTCACGACTTATTAAGACATCCATACTGTGTATCCACCTCCAATTTTTATCCATTCTGTCACTTTCTTTGTGTTAAAAGACGTTTTTTAGAGCGAGCATGACAGCTACGTTGGCGTAAACACAGAGGTCAGCCAGCTCAACCGGAAGAGCATAACCGACTACCGCTATGAACCATGGGTAAACTCACGAAGTCAGGAATAAGGTGGATACTGTATGTTCTATGTGTGTGTAGCTTGAAGGGGCAACAGCTTTCATTTCGTTGGGCAACCCTGTATTGATAAATAGATTAACCTTGAACCTGCTTGAACCTTAACCCTTGTGTCTGGGTTAGCTAATGTTAGCTGAGTGAATTCAACATTAGTTTAGTTGCCTGTGGTTATCCCTTTTTACAGTCTATGGCAGCTAGCTTTTCTCATAAAATAGATTATTATATCACAAGCGCCTTTCAAGTGATGACAGAAGCATACCCTTGTCGCTGCACTGTATGGCAAGCAAAAGTTAGCTAACGTTAGCTAAGTTAGCTGGCCTATCGGCTAAATTATTTTGACCAGACCGCAGCTTTTGCAATGACTATAACTGCAGTAATGTAAAACTTCCAAGAAAAATATGATTTGTTGACAGTTCCATGTAACATTACTTTTTAATGAAAACGTTTACCTTTCCTTGGCAAAATCCAGTCCGATGTAGTAGTACACTGCATGAAAAGTGGGATTTTCGTCAGTATGCGGCACTGTAAATTGTCATGGAATTTCAGGTTTGCGACAATTCACAGCAATTTGCAGGCAACACCAAAAACTGACGTAAATTGTCGGAAATTGACGTGGGCCTTGCTTGGCAGTTGTCCCCCCATGACCCCCCTCCTGTAAACATGTACATGTAAATGAAAATGCTCTGAGCTATACAAATGCAAATCAGGGTAGCAGGGGGAGTTTTACCCCAGGTGACCTTTTTCTAAAAGGTGTTAACTTCATTTTAAGAAAATCTCTGGTATAAATAGATGAGGCCCAGTATAGCCTAATTATAGACTCTTACATTTGAGCTTGAATTGATTTATTTAATTAAAATATGCTAGATTAATTACTGTGTATGTCATTAGCAATGGCCAATGTTATGTAAAAAGATTATTTA
>CAEMYA010000165.1:240180-264286 GCA_903131615.1 Diplodus sargus | reverse complement strand
GCACTGTGAGAACTGTCCTCACGACTTATTAAGACATCCATACTGTGTATCCACCTCCGATTTTTATCCATTCTGTCACTTTCTTTGTGTTAAAAGACGTTTTTTAGAGCGAGCATGACAGCTACGTTGGCGTAAACACAGAGGTCAGCCAGCTCAACCGGAAGAGCATATCCGACTACCGCTATGAACCATGGGTAAACTCACGAAGTCAGGAATAAGGTGTATACTGTATGTTCTATGTGTGTGTAGCTTGAAGGGGCAACAGCTTTCATTTCGTTGGGCAACCCTGTATTGATAAATAGATTAACCTTGAACCTGCTTGAACCTTAACCCTTGTGTCTGGGTTAGCTAATGTTAGCTGAGTGAATTCAACATTAGTTTAGTTGCCTGTGGTTATCCCTTTTTACATCTCTTGTAAAAAGAGATGTAACACTCCATGTCCCTCTGCTGCCGCAGAGGGACATGGAGGTTTATCGCTGCGAGCATTTTGTTCTCACAGACTAAGCTCGCATCACAACGAGACCGTGACCTCCTATTAGCTGTATGGACGGAGTTCTTCGCTCAGGGCCACGAGAGATGCTCTGGACATGTGGAAGTTCTCCCTCCATTCATCGTCCACAACAACGCGATTGACGAAGTTGTCCAACCAACTGCTGGTTCTACCTGGTCTAACCCAAAATCTTCTCCTGGTTGCCCTCCTGGTGGCCCTACACAAAAATGATGTGGCGTATGTGGTTGTCCATAATCCTTTTTTGCTCAGCGTAGTGTTATTATGAGACTTCGCGGGGGTAAGAGGTTGAAGGCTAGAGGTTGAGGGTTGGGGCGATGGCGTCATTGTTATGCAAACTATGCGGATTCGCTGTCCACGCAGGAATGCAAGGGCTACACATTCGGATCGCTCCACCCTAAGACCAGGTTTCAAAAAAGTGCGTTTACAGGCACTGCGTTTACAGGATCCATGTGAACGATAGGCCAAAACGATGCTGTTGGGCCTCATGCACATGTCTCAAACAAAGAGACCAAGAGAGGCCTGTAGTTGAAGCCAGAAGCCTAACTACTAGGGTCTCACAGGAGGAACTACAAAACAAAGAACGGGGAAAAAGGCCAACCAGGTGTGAAAAACGTGACCAGGTTGGAGAATTCCTGCCCTTCATATTCCCAGGAGCTTATGTTGTGAAGAGACTTCGGTTTCACGCAACTGCTGCCATAAGGGTACAACTTTGAGAAACGTTTTTCATTTTTGCTTAATTTCAGTTCCCTCCTTGCTAGACGAGACAGAGACTGTTTTTGTTTTACTTTCATTTTTGTTCGGACGTTCGTCATTATTGTTTGGATCCAGGATCCTGCACGAGCCAGTCGTTCTCTGAGATAGTATAGATAGTACATAGCGTGGTTTTCTTTGTTGTGCTTTTATTTTGTTGTGAAAGGTGTTAGCAGAGGGGGGATATACATAGCTATTACAATCACCTGTGTAAACTCCCTCGGGAGGTAGTACGACCTCATGCTAAGGTGTTCTTTAACATTGATGTGCCCAGAGTTACACCATCTGTCATTAACAAACACAGTCAGCCCTCCTCCTTTCCTCTTAATGCTCTTTGCCGTCTCGTCTGCCTGCTGCATTTAAAAGCCATCAAGGTTAGCGTCCATGTCCGGGGCACATCTCAGTAAGCACCATGATGCTGCACTCAAGGCACTCATCTACTTGGGGAGAGATCTTATATCTTTTATTCCCTTATATCTTCTTATATCTTTTATGATGACAGACGGGAGGACAGGTCTGTAGCGTCTCCTCCCTCTACGTCGGGAAGCTCCAACACAGCACCTGCATCTCCTCCTCTTCAGCTTGCCGAGAACATCAGGCTGCTCGTGTGGTGGCACTGCGGTGCTACTGAGGGCCAACAGCTGATCCCTGCTGTAAACAATAGGGCTGCGCACAGGTTCCACGGCCACGGCGGAAAACAGTGAAATAAGCAGTATTAAGACCAGAGTGACAAAACAAGTCTGGTCTCTATACTGCCCGGAAAGAGATCTTCAAGCTGAATTTCTGCATAGGTTGGTCATCAAACGTGCTAATAAAACTGTTTCCATGGCAACCCGGATGCGAGAGGACGCTGGTGTCAGTATCGCCGCTTCTCAATTCTTGACAATACAGCTTTTTTCTGCTAAAAGAAGAAAGCCAAGTTGTTTTTGTAAGTTCTGAGGCTGTGCTACTACCTTTGAAGCCTGCACACCTGAAGAACTGGCTCCATGGACTCATCTCTCTCCGCTCATCAGCTGTTTGCCCCGTTGGTCCGCTGTTAGCGTCACCAATCAGCAGTTAGCGTAGCAACGCTAAATTTTAAGCAGACGTACTCAATGCTATGTGGGATGTCCATCATTGCTCTGCTGGTCCTCCATCCGCCAAGGCCTTTGGGTTGTTCACCACCTGGCTCCATTCTCGCTCTCCTCCACTGCTGTGGTCTCCTCCGGCTCGCACAGCGGTGATGTTGGATGGTCGATGCGCCGCCGTTGCTGGTGGGGTCTTCAGGTGTTCAGATCGGGAGCTCCTGGACTTCTGCTGTCGCTTCGCCCCAGGTTCTGTCACTGGGACTGGATCTCTGGGTCTCCTGAGTCGCCCCCGCTGTGTGAATGGGACCTCCAGACGCAAGTTCGCTTCTGGACGGAGGGTGCTGTTCCCTGCGGTGCTGGTGGCGGTATGGACGGTGGTGCGGCTGTTCCCTCCGTGCTGACTGACGGGCACGCCATTTATTCTTATATCTTTGCTTTGTTTGTTTTCCTATGTTTATTCCACTTTGTCAAGTGTCCTTGGGTAGCCTGAAAGGCGCTATATAAATTAAATCTACTATTATTATTATTATTATTATTAATATTATTATTATTATTATTAATACCACACAGACAACTATATGTTTTCATGTAAACATTCACAGTGCAGGGTGGAAAAAGTACGTGAACTCATAGGCTAATGACTTCCCCAAGAGCTAATTGAAGTCAGGAGTCAGCCAACCTGGAGTACAATCAATGAGGTGAGACTGAAGCTGCGCTGCCCTATAAAAAACACACACCAGTTTTGAATTTGCTATTCTCAAGAAGCATTGCCTGATGTGAACCATGCCTCGCACAAAAGAGCGCTCAGAAGACCGAGATCTCAAAAGAATTGTTGACTTGCTTAAATCTGGAAAGTGTTACAAAAGTGTCTCTAAAATCCTTGATGTTCATCAGTCCATAGTAAAACCAATTGTCTATAAATGGAGAAAGTTCAGCACTGTTGCTGATCTCCCGAGAAGTGGCCGTCCTGAAAATATGTCTGCAAGAACACATGTAGAATGCTCAATGAGGTGAAGAAGAATCCTAGAGAGTCAGCTGAAGACTTACACAAATCTCTGGACCATGCTAACATCTCTGTTGTAGAATTTACGATACATAAAACCACAGAGGAAGCCACTGCTGTGCAAAATAAACATTGATGCACGTTTGAAGTTTGCAAAATAAAGGCACAGCACACTAACATCAAAACTTCATCCCACCTGTGAAGTATGGTGGAGGGGGCATCATGGTTTGGGGCTGCTTTGTTGTCTCAGGTTCTGGAAAAATGAATTCCCAAGTTTATCAAGACATTTTACAGGAAAACATCTGTCCACCAGTTGAAGCTCAACAGAAGATGGTTGATGCAACAGGACAATGACCCAATGCACAGAAGTAAATCAACAACAGCATGGCTTTAACAGAAGAAAATATAACTTCTGGAATGGCCCAGTCAGACTCCTGACCTTAACCCGATTGAGATGCTGTGGCATGACCTCAAGAGAGAGCAATTCACACCAGACATCCCAAGAATATTGCTGAACTGAAACTGTTTTTTAAAGAGGAATGGTCCAAAATTCCTTCTGACCATTGTGCAGGTCTGATCTGCTTTTTCCACTCTGCAATGTTAACATTTTGTGTTAAATAAAAACATGATATCAGATAATTGTTTGTGTGGTATTAGTTTAAACAGACTGTGTTTGTCTATTGTTGTGACCAGTGTTGGGAATAACGGCGTTAGAATAAACGGCGTTACTAACGGCGTTACTTTTTTTCAGTAACGGGTAATCTAACCAATGACTATTTCCATCGTTACAACGGCGTTACCGTTACCGACTATTAAATGTGGCGCGTTACAAATTGAAGCTGCTCATTGACGCTTTTGTCATCCAACTTGGCTCTCAGCCACCGGAGCTGCAGAGCTGTTTTATTTTTCTCCGGTGAGGGAGCAGGGAGGGGTGGGACAACCGCATAAGTGATGGTGATTGGCTCTCTAAGATAGAGTGAGAGTTCGTAAGCCAATCAGAGGCAGTGTTCAGTTTACACACAAACCACACACGCACACAGCAGCCTCGCACACACAAACTAACAGAGGTGAGCTGCAGCAAGGCGAGTCCGGAGGGCAAGTTAATGTTTTCAAAGTGGATGTACAGTCACCACTTTCATCTCCACGTCCGTTGTAAGCAACTCTGATCTAGTGAAGCATCTCTCAGCGGCACACACTAGTGGCCAAAAACACCGTTGTTGACACTGTTGATGATAGCAGGTCCGCCTTGCAGAAAGACATTTTCTAAATACATAGATGCCGAGTACCCTAAAATAAATGCCGAGCTCAAAAGGGGGAATAATTGAAAATAACGCAATAGTTACTTTTCCTGGTAACTAGTTACTTTATAGTGGAGTAATTCCGTTACTAACTCAGTTACTTTTTGAAAGAGGTAACTAGTAACTATAACTAATTACTTTTTAAAAGTAACGTTCTCAACACTGGTTGTGACTTAGATGAAGATCAGAACACATTTTATGACAAATTTATGCAGAAATCGAGGTAATTCCAAAGGGTTCACATACTTTTTCTTGCAACAGTATATAATTGGTGTAATTTTGGTGTTATTAGGGCTAGGCTATTACTCAGTATTATCATTTATCATCTTTCAGTTGTTACACTCACCAGAGGGAAAAAGCCAGGGATAAAATCAATTTCCACTGTTTGAGCTTCTATTACTCTTTGAGTGGTGTCTAATGTAATTCTGACCATTGAACAATAAAATCCCTGTGGTTCTAGGACAGTGACCATTTTGGTATGAAATCTTGTTCAGGGGATTCCTTGGGAAGTCTATGCTAGTTCTTGGTGATGGACAAACAGGATGTGTCTTACAAGGGTGTAGAATTGGGAAGGGACGCTAGGGACACGTCCCTACCAATATTCAGCCGCTACTGTGTAGTCACTATCATTACAACCGCTGTCTGTAGTGTTTAGTCAATGAATATGGCGCACAAAGGGTTAAATGTCAGTCTCTGCTAGAAGTCCCGCCTCTAACCTAAATATCGCTCCCTGATCGGCTGCCAGTTTCTCGCTAGCTTACATGTGATTGGCTGTCCCCGCTGTCACTCCTTCTGCTTGTAAAAGCTACATGCAACCTGCTAGTTGGACCGGACGAGAGGCAGTGCATGTTATCTGCAACTGCGGGTGTAAGTTGTCAACATGTTCGGCATTTGTACTTCCTGGGTCACGTCAGCTAGACGGATTTTAATATCAGTGGTGTCATTTACATTTGTGTTTGTGTCTGTGTCTGTATGCGTGTGTGTACGTGTTTGTGTGCGATATAGGACTTGAAGGGTGTCAAAGAAAAGAAAACTGGATATAAGAGACTTCTTTAGGAGTCAAAGTGTAAGTTACCTCAAGGGTGTATAGGTAGAGGCACAACAATACAGATATTGAATAAAAGAGAATATTTAATGCCAAAGTGTTGCATGTGCATGTTTTCCTCTGCTCTCCTGTGTCCTGCTCCAGGTGGCGCCCTCCCCACCTGACTGGTCAGGCACACCTGCAGCACCTCGGAAATCAGGTGGATTGCTATAAAGATGTACATATCTTTCTGTTTCCTTTCCTCCTTGAAATTCCCGGTTTATTATTAAATTGTTGCTCGTCTCTTCCCCTGGATACCACAAATGGGGACGTAACAATTGTGGGGCCTCGTCCGGGATCTAATTTCGTTTTGAGAAATTAAAGATATTTGTAGTTTTTCTAGACTATTTTGTTTTGAAAGCGGAAAGTCACTTCCAGTGGTTCGCAGTAAGTATTGGCGACGGGGTGTGCACGATCTAGCCTTCGCTATTTTTATAACAACTCCCTCAGTAAGACAGAAGTGTCCAGCTGGGTTGCACGGCGGCCCTTCCATCGGACACTTGTTTATTGTTTTGCCTTTATTATTTTAAGGCAAGGATTTTCAAATAAATCCTGGGCGGGGATCAAGTTCCCCGATGGAGGTAGGCGTTTCAGGGCTCCGGCCGCCGAAGTTTCAGCCTTTCAAGTCACCTCGAGCCCGGCAAGCTCCAGAAGATAGACAGGTTAGTTTTTGGTAGGTAGGATCTAAGGGACGTTTGTTTATTGTAAGGCTGGGTTTGTTTGTTTGTGTGCGGCATCCAGCGTTAATAGTTCTGACGTTTACCACGGAGTGAGTGGATCACACGCTAATTTGCTAATAGCTTAGCCTAGCAAGTAGACACTACTGTCGGCGTAATGGCAAGTGGGGCAGCGTTTAGTGTGGATGAGTTTGTGGCGAAGCCTACGCTGAGTCAACTAGACATCTGCAGGAAAGTTGATTTATTTGCGATTGCTGACCACTACGGGATAAAAGTTTCTACTTCTCTCCGTAAGAAGGAGCTGAAAGCTGCCATGGTTGAGGGGTTAGTGGAAGGGGGGGGTGTAGTTTACAGGCGACTGTGGCCATGGCCGGGTCCGTAGGGGAGGTCCGCTCCGAGGCTCGGGGGGCAGAAGTGACTGAGCAGCAGCGAGACATCTTGAACATGACCCCCGGTCAAAAATATGATGACGGGGACGAGAAGTCTGTTGAAACGACCCCTAGCTCCAGAATAGATGCGCGGATAAAGCTGCGTTTAGCTCGTCTCCAGCTGGAGAATGGGGAACAGGAACGGGAGCGGGAGCGTGAATTTCAGCTCAAGTTGAAGCGGATGGAATTGGACGCAGAGACCGCGGTCAAAATGTGAGAGCTGGAACTACGGTCTAGCTCAGTTTCGTCTAGTGCGCGGCCTTCTTCTTCATCTGCAACATTTGATGTGAGTAAAAACATTTCTTTGGTCCCCGTCTTTCGAGAGTCTGAAGTTGAGTGTTATTTCGGTGCATTTGAGCGCATTGCTGCTGCCCTGCACTGGCCGAAGGATCTGTGGGCAATACTATTACAATGCAAACTAACAGGTAAAACTCAGGAAGCTTGCTCTTCTCTTTCTGTGAAGGATGGCCTCTCTTATGAAAAAGTAAAGAGCGCAATACTGCAGGTATATGAGCTGGTGCCTGAGGCGTATAGGCAGCGTTTCCGCGGTCTTAGAAAAACAGCAGGCCAGACGTACGCTGACTTCGCCAGGGAGAAGGGGATGCTGTTTGACTGGTGGTGCTCAGCTTGTAAGGCAGATAACTTTGATTCAATACGTGAGCTAATGTTGTTGGAGGAATTTAAAAACCATGTGCCTGAGCGAACTGTTGGGTATTTAAATGAGCAGAAGGTATCTACTCTGCAGCAAGCTGCTATTCTTGCTGATGAGTTTGCTCTTACCCACAAAAGCTCCTTTGTCTGCAATGCGTGGAAACACGTGGAAACGTAAGCAGCAGGCGGCAACTTCAAAGCCCAAGGGTGTGGGGCGAGTAAGAACAGTAACCAGTTGTCCACCATCCACCATTCAAACAGTATGTGATGAGTGTTTCAAAGCTTTCATTTTCCCTGCATTTGTCTCACTCACAGGAAAGGTGGATGATCAGCATCCTATCACTGTTTTGCGAGACACCGGTGGCTCTCAGTCATTCATCCTTTCCACTGTACTGCCCTTGAGTGAGGAGTCTACATGTGACGCGAGCGCAATCGTAAGAGGTATCGGGATGGGGTTTGTACCTGCACCTCTTCACCGCATTCCACGTCCAGTCTAACCTTAAAACTGGTTTCTTTCGGGTAGCTGTGCGTTCTTCGTTCCCCATCGATGGTGTTGACTTTATTATGGGTAACGACATAGCTGGGGGTAAAGTATATCCATCACCCGAAGTCGCTGACAACCCTATGGCAGAATTTAGACATGATGATCTGGTCCAGTGTCACCCTGATGTGTTTTCAGTCAGCGTGCTAACTAGGGGGCAAGCCAGAAAACAAGCTCAGGATGTTGATCTGTCTGACTCTGTTTTTTGCTTCTGCCTTATCTGAAGACAGGCTGCCACCTACAGGGGATAAGGAGAACTGTACTGCAGGCCCAGAAAAGTGTGAAGGTGGGACAGAACCTGTTGCTGCTCATGTGCTGCCACTGACCCGTGAGGCACTCATCAGCTCCCAGTCAGGTGACCCATCTTTAAGGAAATGTTCTGCAGCAGTTGAGGATGTCAGTAAATGTACTGAGAGTCAGTCATTTTTCTTAGAAAACAGGGTGTTGATGCGGAGATGGACTTCACCTCTAGGAAAAACCAATGCAGTTGGTGACTTGGGCTCAGTGTATCAGATAGTGATTCCTGCTGCGTACCGGGAGCATGTACTAGAGTTAGCCCATGACCATCCCTGGTCTGGTCACCTTGGTGTCACTAAAACCCATGACCGTATTCTGAAGCATTTCTTCTGGCCGGGAATGAAGAAGGAAGTGACACGCTTCTGTAAAACATGTAGTACCTGCCAAGTGGTGGGGAAACCAAATCAGGTTGTTTCTCCAGCCCCTCTACATCCTATTCCTGCTGTTGGTGAACCCTTTGAACGTGTATTGGTCGATTGTGTTGGTCCATTGCCGAGGACAAAGTCTGGTAACCAGTTTTTGTTAACGGTAATGTGTGCTACCACTCGTTTTCCTGAGGCCATTCCACTGCGAAAAATCACTGCACCTGCCATCACACGGGCATTGACCAAGTTCTTTACCATGTTTGGGTTACCGAAAGTTGTACAGACGGATCAAGGAACCAATTTCCTGTCGAAATCATTTAGACAAACCTTGCATGCCCTAGGCATCACTCACTCAGTCTCTAGTGCGTATCATCCACAGTCACAGGGGGCGCTTGAGCGTTGGCATCAAACTCTGAAGTCCATACTGCGTAAGTACTGTCATGATACAGTGAGAGACTGGGATGAGGCTGTCCCCTTCACATCGTTCGCCATCCGTGAAGCCAAACAGGAGTCCCTGGGGTTCAGCCCAGCTGAACTTGTGTTCGGGCCAGTGGCGTTGCCAGACAGATTTCACTGGGGCACGTGCCCCAGTGTTGGTCTGTAGTGCCCCAGTATAAATTTCACCAGTAAAAAAAAATAAATAAATTTAGCGTTTTAAGTCTACATGGCATAATCTACAGAATGCGCACATATGTACCTAATATGGCAACTCATTGCTACTTCATTCACTCTGTACTAAATGCACACATGGCTACTTAATATGGTAATTTATTCACGTGACTTTGGCTGTGATTGGGGTCCCGCGATCACTTCAGAAACAACTGCGGGACATAACGTCTAACAACGATGTCTGAGCACTATTTCTTTCCACCTGTCTTACAGGTTAGTACCGGGTAAACTGCCCATCATTGTTGTTTGTTTTCACCTCTGTGTCGCCATTTCCATGTGGATTTAAATGTTACAACTTTACTTTTTAGGTTTAATATATGAGGCTGTTTGTTGTCGCTAGTTGTTTTTAGCATCACCAGCCGTTAGCCACTCAGCCATTAGCCGTTCAGCCGTTAGCTGCTCAGCTGTTAGCCTTTTAACTGTTAGCCGCTCAGCCGTTAGCCACTCAGCAAATAGCCGTTCAGCTGTTAGCCGTTCAACTGTTAGCCACTCAGCCATTAGCCGTTCAGCAGTTAGCCACTCAGCCATTAGCCGTTCAGCTGTTAGCTGCTCAGCTGTTAGCCGCAGGTTTCGGCTCCAAGTTAACTTAAAACAGACCAGCGGCTCGTTGTTTACCGCGTCCGACCCCAAGGCTCTGGTTTCAGGGTTTCTGTTGAACTCTCCGGACGTCGGGTTTCAGCTATCGACTGTCAGCTGAGCGGCCAAACACGGTGAGCTCACGCTGTTAATCCGCAGATTTGGTCTCCAAGTTGAATAAAAACACAGTATGTCCAGAAGCTCCACACACAGTTGCGTTTGTTCATATAACACACGGAGGGGAGACGGGAGATTGAGAGAGAGAGCTTATCATCATTGATGATAGAAGTTTAATTTTAATGTTGTTTGAAGCTGAAGCCTCTTTCGCCTGAACCTGTTATGCTTGTATTGTAAAGAAGCCACAATAAATTTCATATTCAAAATTGTAATTGCTCACTTTGTTTAATACTTGTACTTTTACTTCTAATACTTATAAGTACATTTTATATCAGAAAATTACTTTTGATACTTAAGTACAGTAAATGTCTGGTACTTTAAGACTATTTATGTTTTTTTATGATAAATAAGTGCTAAGAAAAATGTATTAATTAATTATCTGTGCCCCAGCTGTGCCCCAGTACAGTAATTGGTCTAGTGACGCCCCTGGTTCGGGCACAGTGTGCGTGGCCCACTGAAAGTGTTAAAGGAACAGTTCTTGTGTAACAGTTCTCCACAGACTACAGTTAAGGATTTTGTGTCACGATGTAAGGAGCGTTCATTCTTCTGCGCTGGCTAAAGAGGCACTCTCATCCTCTCAGGAGAGTATGAAAGAACGGTTTGACCGGAAAGCAGTTAAGCGTGAGTTTGAACCTGGCGAGAGAGTTCTAGTGCTGTTACCCACACCTGGCTCTGCCCTTACTGCCCGTTTTTCAGGCCCTTATGTCATAAAGAGCAAAGTGTCATTCACACACCTGAGCGCAGACGTAAGGTGTGATTGTGCCACATTAACATGCTCAAATCCTATCATTCCAGAGAAACCAATGAGGGGGAGCGGAAAAAAACTCCGGAGACTGCTGCCCCTCGCGAAACAACTACTTCCTTGGTTTGTGTGGAATCCTTGCCTGGCAATGGTTTGGCGTTACTGGGAAGTGATCAGCCGAGTGGTAGACTGTCTAACACAGCGTTCTTGGCGAAAATAGACACCCATTTGAACTATCTCCCAGTAGATCAGCGAAGAGAGATGGTTTGTTTGATGCGCTCCCATCTGTCCCTGTTTAGTGACGTACCATCTAGCACCAACGTATTAAAACATGACATTGATGTTGGTAGTGCATCTCCCATTAAACAGCATGCGTACTAAAAGAGAGCTAATGAAAAAGGAGGCTAATTACCTGTTGGAAAATGGTTTAGCTGTACCTAGCTGTAGTCCTTGGAGTTCTCCTTGTTTGCTGGCTCCTAAATCTGATGGGACCCCGCGCTTTTGTACTGACTATCGCAAGGTTAACACAGTTACAGTGCCAGACTCATTTCCTTTGCCTCACATGGAGGACTGTATCGATAGTATTGGGCCGGCCATGTTTATTACAAAGCTCGATCTGCTGAAGGGGTACTGGCAGGTTCCATTAACACCCAGAGCCTCTGAGATCTCGGCCTTTGTAACCCCAGACCACTTCCTGCAGTATACAGTTATGCCATTTGGAGTGAGAAATGCGCCTGCCACATTTCAGCGTCTAATGAATCTAGTGCTAGGAAATGTCAAGAACTGTAATGTTTACCTTGATGATGTCGTCGTGTACTCAGCTGATTGGGCCAGTCATATTGCTAGCTTGACGGAAGTGTTTCAGAGACTTGAAGAAGCGTCCTTGACTCTTAACCTAACCAAGTGTGAGTTCGGTAAAGCCACGGTTACATACTTGGGAAAACAGGTTGGCCACGGGCAGGTCCGGCCCGTAGATGCTAAAGTCTCAGCCGTGCTGTCCTATCCGGTTCCCACGTCAAGACGTGAACTACGGCATTTCTTGGGCATGGCTGGTTATTCCCGGTGTTTTTGCAAAAACTTCTCTGTGGTAGTTATTCCTTTAACCAATCTGTGTAGTCCTAAGGTCCCTTTTGTATGGAGTACTGAGTGTCAGCATGCCTTTGAGGCAGCAGAGTCTCTGCTCTGCAGTGCACCTGTCCTGGCGGCGCCTAACTTCTCTCGTCCTTTCAAGCTGGAGGTTGATGCAAGTGCTTCAGGAGCTGGTGCTGTGCTTATGCAAGATGGGGAGGGTGACGTGTGTCATCCAGTGTGTTACTTCTCGGCCAAGTTCAAACACCATCAACTAAACTACTCCACCATTGAAAAAGAGACGTGGCTATGCTACTTGCACGTCAACATTTTGAAGTGTATGTTGGTGCCAGTTCATCTCCCGTGGTTGTATACACAGACCATAACCCTCTTGTCTTTCTAACACAGATGTACAACCACAACCAGCGACTGATGCGTTGGGCCCTGTTGGCACAAGGTTGCAATCTTGAGATTAAACACAAGAAGGGAAGAGAATTTCATGTTAGCTAGTTACTGCTATCACTGAACTCTACGATCTACGGACGTAACAGCGTCCCTCTTTAGACGCCGCGGTGATCGCTTGCTCTGAGCGTTACATATCGCCGCGGAGGGGATTGCATTGGAATCAGTTGAGATCCCCCTGCGTCGAGAGGGGTCTGTCTGCAGCCTGCAGGAGAGGGGCGTAACCTGTAGTGGTCGTAACGTGTAGTGGTGTAAATCATGTTGAACCACGCGAGATGTAGAATGAGACCCGCCAAAAGAAAGAACAGAAGAAAGGAAATACACAAGAGGTGTCTCAAAAACGAAAAATGGCGGATCGTATCCAGACTGTAAGTGTCCTTATATTTTATTTAGTTAATGTAACACACGTATACAGTTGTTGCACATAGTTATATTATCACCCGGGGCGATGAACTAAGCAAGTAAGCTTATCCACAGTATTAAATATTATTGGGCAGACAGAACGAGGCTAGCCCGTTGCAGTGGAAACTGAACCAAACAGGTAACGTTAGCAAGATAGCTTCATATTAGAATAGAATTACTTTATTGATCCCAGACTGGGAAATTATTTACTTGCCCGTTTGGTAAATTACATGCAACATATATGTATGTATTTCTATTCTAAATGATCCTAAAAGGTTGACCCAAGTAGATAAATGTAAGCTAGAAATTGCGGCTGTTGTGGCTGTTAATATAGCCAGAAATAACTTGGAAATTGTGACTCCGCTGTAATATTGACCCACAAAAACATTACTTTCAGCGTGGTCTAGCGCAGCAATTTAAAATGAGTACTGTCATTATTAAACCGGTAACTTTGATTATGATTACCAACTCGACATTAGTGTGCCATATTAGTATTATGGAGAGCTTGTCCACAAGCATTTGTGTTGTGTCGTGATTAGTTTGTTTGAGGTTGTTGTTCAAATTTACAGTCAAACACAAACCTACACAGTTTCTACAGTCACAAAAGTTAAAGTTACTTAATGAATGCACATCACCCTGGATAGATAAACAGGCCATAGCAAAGACATGGTCGTGATAACAAAGATGGTTAAACAACAGCCACTCTACCAGTATACTAAATATTGCATTATTGGTACTCACACCAAACCATGCAAGTTAGATGGGGCAAGACAATATCAACCCCATTCCCTGTTACC
Source organism: Diplodus sargus (assembly GCA_903131615.1). Taxonomy (NCBI): domain Eukaryota; kingdom Metazoa; phylum Chordata; class Actinopteri; order Spariformes; family Sparidae; genus Diplodus; species Diplodus sargus. The sequence goes on along the minus strand of CAEMYA010000165.1, from coordinate 250,721 downwards.
AATGGGGTCAGACAAGGCAGAATATTGTCACCTGTCCTTTTTAACCTGTATATGGCTGGTTTGTCTAGAGAATTAGAAGAGTGTAAGACTGGATACAGGGAATCAATTTATTAACCATTTAATGTATGCTGATGATTTAATCATTATGTCACCATGTAGTGCTGGCTTACAGCAACTGCTCAGAGTTTGTACAAAGTATTGTTTTGCAGTTTGACATCGAATTTAGTCCCAAAAAGAGTGTTATCATGATAGCTAGAACTAAGGAGGATCAGAAGCTAAAGTTTCCCTCCTTTTACTTTTCTGAACAGGAGCTAGATATTGTAACCCAAAGTAAAATACTTAGGGCATATCATCAGGAATGACCTTAGTGATGATGAGGATTTACCGCTCCATAGTAAAGCAAAGATGAATAAAATGAAGGTGGCATATAATGATGCTCTTAGAATCTTGTCAAAATACCCAAGGAGGGAAAGTGCTAGCAAGATGTTTGTGAACTGTAATGTTCCAACTTTTCAGGCATTATTTAGGAATTTTATGTATAACTTTATCCGTTGGCTGATTGAGTCAAGGAATGGGATTATAATATCTTTGACTGACCCGTGTACAGCGTGTTTGTTCATGGTAATGAAGATGCAACCATGTGGCTTATCGATGTTTAAATAATTCTTCGACAGCAGTGGAGCTCTTTGGCACTGTTTTGGTACGCAGACATGCACATGTTAATAGGATCTGTTCAGTGATGATTCTGGTGTTTTCATGGCATTTGTCTTTTCATTTATTTAGATTAGATTTAGAAAGTCCTATCTGCCCACCTATTGATGAATTATAAAACCTGAGCCCCTACCCACAGTACTAATGATGTGTGTACTTCTATGCAGACTCGACCCATTCCGCTCTATGCAGACTGGACCCCTCTGGTCAAACCCACCCGGAAGTGCAGAAGGCCATCTCAGTCAGCAAGGTCAACAGTCCGGCTGCAGCCCAGCCGCCCAGAGCCTCCTCACAGTCCAGCCCTGCCTCCCATGACCTCCCTCCCTCTATCCAAAGCTCCAACGGTACAACTGTGCCCAACAACACTCAGCAACACAGTCTCGCCTCCAAACAGGGCACCAGCGCTCGGAAGGTGACTGTCAAGGAGGAGGCGAGGGGAGCTGACAACCTAAAGCATAGAAGGGGCGATACATTTCTACAGAGCAAAAAGACAAGCCCAAGGCCTTCTTCCTTCTGGACAAACAGGAGGTTGATTACTGTTCTTGTCTTTTAGAAGGAAAGACTGACAAGTGCAGCCAAATAGACGCTTGTATGTATGTATGTATGTGCGTGTGCAGTGCACACATACAAACTGTAGAGTATGAATCAAATGTGAGCATGTGTGCATACATATGTATAACATTATCTTTTATACAAGATATTGTAATCGTTTTGTAATGTATATGCAGTTGGTCTGTTTCATGTCATAGTTCCATCAGCATCATTTGGCTCCATAAAACTTGAGACAAAATGCTGAAGGGCATTACAGTTTGCATCACTGCCTGAGTTGGATGTAAAGAAAAAAAGAGCTAATCCTTACCTTTGAATAGCCATGTTATTAACTGCTGTATAAGTGTCCAGTAAAAGCAACCGTTCATCAGGTACAGGTACATGACATTTAACTGTTGATGCACTTTGTTAAGGTCAAATCACACAACACATAACAACACGTATTTCCCAACAGGAGAAGCATTTATATTTACACAAGTTCAAGCACTACCATGCTTGCAAGCAGATGTTTGTCAGCAGACCATGTTCTCTCTGTCATGGCAGTCGAAGAACTCAAAAAGGATTTGAATATTGGGCCATGAATGTTTTCGTTCCATAACTTTCAACGTTCCTTTTGTTTCTTTTCAACAAACTGATTTTGCTGATTTTATCAGCCATATGTGCATGTTTTAGCCTAAACCCTAAAACTTGTAGGTCAGTAAAATGTTTACTTACAAGGTTTTCTGAGCTGAGTGTCCTGTTTATGATTCCCTGAGCAAGTTGTTGAGCTCACTATTGTGAACGTTACAGACACAGAGGGTAATAAAAAAAAACGCTGATTTAAAAACATTTAAATCACTTGTGCATTATGTGATGAATTGCATTTCGAAGACATGAACCAGACATGAGACGTCAAAAGGTGGCGTATGCACGAAACACAATAAGTGCTTGCGCACAAAAATATCCTGATTTATAATACCAATGGCCAAGAAGAATGGCTACAAAAAGTCATTCATACCATCAGCTGTTGCCCTCTGCAATAAGGAACTGTTCAAATAAATGTACACACACGCTTAACACAAACTATTTTAATTCACACATTGTTTTTAACACAGGAATGTTAAGCTGTCTCACTCACACCCACACAAGCGATGACATTGATATTTATTTATTTAAATGAATGAATTCTGGTCTCTGACAATGTCTTAAGTGTGTTGTTTCCATCTCATCATAATATCCTGCCTTTTTACTCGTTTACCACTAAAAAAATAAACAATAATAAGAATACATCTATTATAGGGCAAATATTGCGTAAACATTGACGTTTGTGCTGCTGGACCGTGGTCAAACTGTATTAGTACCTATTTAGGCTCATATCCCTTTAAGAAGTGTGCATAGTGGGCGTAACCTGTAGCAGTGACGTAACTACACGTTATGCCTCCTACAGGTTACGCCCCTCTCTTGCAGGCTGCAGACGGATACAGTTGAAATAAGGCGCTGAGGGGCACCTTGGGCGTCAGTGCACTACGCGAAAGGGCCCTGACCAAGCATCAGTTTATGACGCGTCGGGAGTGAGACTGTGTTGGATGATGATCTAAATAGCAGTGCTTCACCCATGTGGCTTTAAAATCAGAGCTTTATATCAAGTCTGGTGTTCATGAGAGGCCTCATCATGTATTACTGCCTTGGAGCACTTTTGTGTCCCCACTCCCCACCAATCTCAAAATCAAGCCTTCTCCCTTGGTGTCTTATATTGTGTTTCAGAGGAGTGTCAACAGTATTGTCTCTGGAGTCCTGCAGAATCAAACTGCTCTTCTGAATATCTTGAGGGAAACAATGAAGAGGATCTTTGGAGGGCATTCAGACAGTATGGAGCAGCTCCAAGAGGAGGCACTGGCGACATTGGACAGTTTCCAGAATCCTGTCTCTGATGGCCAGTACATACATACAGGAAAGCACCATTCATAAGCTTTTTAACCCAGTTAAATCAGATGAGATAGTGATGTCTTAAAGGCTTTGCTTATAGTAAGTGTCTGCATTATGAATGTACCTTTGAGGAAATGCAAAGTTTTACTAAAAGGACAATGGAAAAACACATTTGACAGTATTTGATTTCAATTCATAATGTGTGTATGATAGTGTAATATGATGCTTAGTGTTGGTGTTGTTGAAGTCATGCAACCGCAGTGTAGTTTGTTTCTAGACTAACATTATCTTACTACTTCTGCCAAATTGAGCATAGCATTAGTTCAGGCAGTGACAAAGTCAAGCTCAGCTCGCAATCCAGCTACATTAGCTGATGGAAATTGATCTCAAGCCAGCCCACATCAGGTGATGGATTAGCTGGTCCACCAGCTGATTCCCCTCTAAGCATCCAATTGCCTAATCTCACACAGGGCGCCTTATTTAAACAGCTTTAGTCTGCCTATCCTTGCTGCTTCCTCCTCAGGCCATTTTGCAACCCACCTCTGCCTCTCCCCCTAGCTCCTCCTTTTCATGCTGTGTCTGACTAATCAATGTAATTGATGCCTGCTCTGTTCTGTTCCCAAACAGGGGTCCTTGCTGCGGCTAACTCAGCCAAATATATATTATTGCAATGGGAAGAAAACGTCTTTGACTAAAAGTGGTCCTGTCTGAATTACGTTGTGAATTACAAAGTTTATTATGCGAAACAAAATGTCATACATGTGTGTTTACCACATAGATCATTTTCTGTAATAATCCAAAATCCATTTAAAAAATCCCTAACTATCAAGAACCAGTCCTTTGCTAACCTACAAAAATATGTCATCCCTACAGCACCCTTTAAATATGTCTGCAGATATACACTTAACTACCAGTGTAATGGGATCACAGTCTAGTACAATCCAGCAAAACTACCATGCAAAGCTTGTAGAATTGAATTTTTGGTGACATTATGACAGATATTAATAGTGTGACCAGAAGCCTTACTGCTCTGAGAAATGTCGTAACACTGTAAATTTCAAAATGCCAAAACTACTGCACGTGCTAAGATGATAGCAAAAGCTTCAAACTAATTAGAAAACAGACTGAAGGGGGAGAGAGGTAGCAGCCGGGGGTTTGTGGATCCTGCTATGGACAATAGTTTGAGCCTTTAGTTGTTTCTCTGTGTGTGTGTGTGTGTGTGTGTGTGTGTGTGTGTGTGTGTGTGTGTATCAAATGCCACCAGCATTCTCTAATCCACAGGGACACAACTTGGCACCCACTGGAACCTTCTCTCACTGTGACAGTTTCAGCTCACTGATTCACTAGGGGTGTGTGTGCAAATCTGTGTGTGCATGGGCCTGCCTACATATGTATGTGTTATTGTGTCCATAACGACTGTCTTCTCTCTCTTCTCCCTTCACAGCCAGACTATTGTCTCTTCTCTGTTTGAGGGATTCAATATGAGCGGTTCACCAGCCCACTATGCTCATTACACACACACACACACAAATAGAGCACAGACAACCCCAGGGATTGTCTTTGTCAAGTCCCTTTCCACTGCCTTTTTTTGTTCGTTCTCCTTCCCCACATCTGTTCACAGCATCTTCTTTCTTTTCTCTTCTCCCCTCTCACTCTCTCCCTTCTCTCTTTTTTTCGTTCTGCCTACTTTCTTTTTCTCATCCTTTTCCACAAAATGGCTGAGGACAGAAAAGGTCATTGACCAACAGTTTTTTGCTCTCCTTTCTCTGCCACCTGCTCTCCCTGGACTTTTTTTCTGACAAAGGTTGATAAAGGCTGGAGAATGTGTGTGTGGCGTACACAGTTGGTGTGTGCACAGTTTATAGTGCTGCGTTTTAATGAGAAGATCACAGAAAAAATCAAATTAGCCTGATAAGTGCAGATTAAAATGACGAAGGAAAAGAGATTTGTATGTGTTCAGCGAAGAGATGCAAACCAATTGGTCATGTTGAATGGACACTATCAAAAAAAGTAATAAAACTTGTCTAACAAATTGTCCTATTTGTGCAGTGTTATAAGATGTTTTGGCACCGATTTGTAGTCAATGGATCTTATAATAATGGAAAGCTAAAACTGCAAAAAAGTGAAATTGTTTTAATTATGTATGTAAAATAACTAAACTGCAGATTAACATCATGTGTGCTACATGAGAGGAAATTAGGTATGAGTTGCAACAGTGTCGTTTGAGTCTGTGTGTGCATACATGTGTGGCATTATTTCAAAACGTGGTCCTGGGGTCACCTTCTGTAAAAGAAAAAAGAAAAAAAACAAAAACAAACAGCTTTGAGTATGCTGCCAGATGTCTGTCTGTTTGTGGATGATAATAATAATTACAATGGTAGTAACACATTTTATAACAGCATTAAAAACGTTTTCTTTTTTTTTTGTTTTTTTTTTACAGACAAAGCAAAGTAGGATACTCTCGAAGGTAATACGATGGAAAACATAACGGTCAAGCCAAACAGAGAGAGACCCAGAGGAGAGGTTAAAACAAGAATGCAAATCGCAAAAAAAAGAACATCACATATGAGGTTTTAGAAAAAGATAAAAAGATGAAAATAATAAAAAAGGATGGAAAAACTAAAATAACTGAAAACTTCAAATCCAGTCAAATCTGATTTTGAAGCTCATTTCCTCATATAAGCCATTTGGAAGTCAAATCGCCCTGATAGCAAAAGCACAGTCACTTGTTTGTATTGTTTATATTCTTGCAGGTTGACATTTTCAGATTAATCTCACAGTATACCCGCTCCAAAACAGCCATTACTTAGATATATTAAGAATTGAGGTATTACCAGGATGTACTGTAGGCAGGAATTAAAACCAAGATGTATGACATTTCTTTTGTCACTCCCCGAGTACGGTCCTCACTGGCTTGGGCTGTGTCAAAGACAGAAGATGGAGTAGGACCGTAAATGGTAAACGGACTTGGAGCCAGCCACCAATCCAGCAAATGTCACATTCAGCAAAAATCGTCACTATTTCTTTTTGTCATCACTTTTGGTTGCATAAGCGAGTAGATTATCATGATATGTTAAAATTTCTGAGTTAGAATGGACAGCCGAGAGGTCACCTAACGCAAACAAAATTGTATATTGATTTTTAAAAAAATCAATCATCATTTGCAACGCAAATCAAAAGTCGCGCATCAAATCAAATGTGCAGCATAATTTATCATGGCAGTTTTTGTCTCTCCCTGCCTTCTCTGGGTTTCTGTCACATGTTAAACGCTTCAGTTTCCATATAGCATTTTGTCATCTAATATCACGCCGGTGAGCCAAATGGGAACCTCAGGAAGTGTACGTCTCCTAGCAGCCCTTATAGAATGACGTCAGGTGTTAATTAAACACAATACAGCTGAATTCCACCATGACCAATTTAATCTATCCCGTCTGGATGAGAGGTAAGAATGGTGTGTCAGACAGGAACTGCCTGTCTAAAGGCATAGAGTCCAGGGGGACCACAGTGGCAGACGGACTGACTAAGAATAGCACAACCAGACTGCCAGGATGGCAGGATGAAGGACCATTTCACACCTAGGCTGTTGGGAAAATAGATGTGAAAAATGTATTTACATGATTCCACCTGTTATGTGTAGAGTGATGGTTGCCTGCTGTCTGTTGCATCGACTGTGTTCAAGTTCAAGTTCAAAATCAACAGTTAGACTGTAACTTAGTATGGTAATGTTGATGCTTACTGTGCAACAATGTAGAGATAAGACATAACTTAGAGTTAACATCTCTCTGAGCAGGGGTAAGTTACTTCTTAACTTTGGTTATGGCAGGTCAGTTAAAACTTGTCACATTAGTGAGAAAGCTGCAGTGATAGCAACTTGGTTTCTACAGTCCAGTCCTTATACAGCTGCATAAGGCATCAGCTTGAATATGTTATCTGAAAGCTTATTACTGCCATAAAACCATGGAAGACGAGGATTGCACTGATTACACAATGCTGACTCTCTCTTATGCCTTTTCTCTCCCTTCCCGTTTATGTTTGATGTATGTTGCCCTGTCTACTCCTCTCCACTCAGACAGTAAATTTGGGATTATTATCTGATTTTTACAGGTTCTGGTCATCATCCCATTCGTTTTGATCCAGATAGTAAATATTTCCTGTCATGATGTCAGATTATTATTATTATTATTATTATTATTATTATTATTATTAATTTGCAATATTGATGGACTGGTATCACCTATACTCACTCTTCTGTCTGTCAGGGAGTTGACAAACACACCATTGCAGTGCCCACGTATAGACCTACCCTCTCTCACTCACACAGTACTTTTGTCTTCTCATGTCCACTGCCATTCCACAAGGAAAGATAAAGGATAAAAGGTTGTTCATAAGCAAGTTATCCTAATGGACAGTGCTAACAAAAGGTGCTTACACAACAAATTAATAAAATAGCGCCCAAAAATTGTTAACTATGGACAAAAATAATCGTTTGACAGCCCTAGCTTAATATAATCTTTTTAAGCTAATTAATGCAATTATTTTGCATATCAGGATAACAGTGTGTTATCCCTTGCAGTTCTTTGAATTTAGTTGCTTGAGAGGCAAAAAAATCACACCTCTTCATCCCTCTTTGAGGCGCAATTTTTTTCTAGAGGGAACCGTAAACAGTCTGTTGTTTGTCTGAGAAAGGCTGAGTTTGGCTGGCTTAATGTGATTTACACTTGCAGCATGCTAGCTAGACCGGGAGCTAATATTAGCACTGTAGTCAAATAATCTTCAGGCTCTCTCCATCTATTATCATTATCTCTACCCTCTGTGCTTAGCTCCATGACATTCATAACAGCCTCAATGTGTGTGTGTGTGTGCGTGTGTGCGTGTACATGGATTTGTGTGTACATAAGAGAGAAGGGGAAAAGAACAGGGAATTCACGTGTTACTCAGCAGTGTTTTTAAAAAGCGCCTGCATTTGTATTGATGGTGACTGTGTGCGTATGTGGTGGAAAATGAGTGCATGCGTCCCCTAAATCACATCACAGGGCTAATGCAGATGCAAAATTGAATCGGCTGCTGCATCATTTGTCTGGTGGATCGTTACTGGTAATATGTCTGTCATATTAGCGAGGCATTTCTCATCCGGACACTAAAATGTCTTCCCTGTACTCACTGGAATGGTTACTCTTAATTGGTTGTAGTTTTTCCTTTGTTTTCTCCATTTGTGCATTATCATAAACAACAGAAATGTTATGCTCACATCAATTTTTGTGACTTACAAATACATCTTGGGCTTAGTCCAGACAGTCGGCAGATCGAACTGTAGTGTATAGTGGAAAGCTGTTGAATGTACATCAGAAATACGAACAAAAAACCCTCACAATAGGTTTTTATTATGGGGAGGTTTAGCTTTTAGTTCTTGGTGAGTCCATTAATTAATTTATTTTTTATGTAATATGGGCCATACTGATAAACATTGTAACATATAGACGGAGCCGGCCACAGGCATAGGCTGTATGGCATATGCTAAGCGCACTGTCATCCAGGGGGGGGCGCAGCAAACGAAAAAGTACTTCACCAGTGCTATTACTACTATTATTTCAAAATATTATATTAGCCCACATAACTAGCAACATAACTTCGTAACAAAGCCTATCAAATAATGGAGAGGCCTGTTTTTCTGGGTTCCTGGCTCATTGCACTGTACCTCGGACTGCGGGGTTGAGAGACCAGCTGCCTGAATCTGACCGCACCAAGACCCCAAGACCAAGAGAGAGATTTATTGACACTGTAGCAGAATCACAATGTCCCAAAGACTGAAACCATCCGGCGCCCAGTGAAGGAAAAGAAGGAAAGAAGAGGAAGAAAAACCTGAAGAAGATAGAGGTACAGTTACGTAATTGTGATGAAGTGAATGAAATTAATAGTTTAATGCATCGAAGTTACAGTTGTTGGAGCAGAGTATTAACTTGCTAGCTTTCTACGGACGATAGTAGCATTGTTTAATAATCAATAAATAGCTTTTGGATTTGGATCATAATATTCATCATAATTAATAATTATCCCTGATGATCATTAATTATTATTGATAGCCAAATTTAACCTAAAACTCCCTTTAAATGCTCCATGTTTAATAATATTAATTGTGCGTGGTGTGATGCAGTGCGCAATAAATCTCATCATGTTTTCATTATTAGTCTATATTAGTCTTACGTATAGCACACACCAAGCATCTGGTTTTTATACAAATGTAACATGCAGTGGTCACATATTCTTCTCTTCTCTCTGCGATTCCTTGCGATTCAAGGGGGTGTCAGCTAAAATCTTGCCGAGGGCACCAAATTGGTCAGGGCCGGCAATGCATACAGATAGCTGACAGTCTAGCTGAAGCACAATTGCAGGGCTTATTTCCAACGGCCACGAAAATTTTCTGCAGGTGTGCAGTGTTTTAACATCAGATCTGCTCTAAGAGACACTGGAGTTATGTGGGTGAGTGCAGTAATTTATCAAGAGGGCTTTTCTTTTAATTTACATTTTGTGTTGTGTGTATGTTCATATTTAAATTACATTGTTTTTTCATGTCCTAGATATCAAGTCTATGGAAGCTATAATGGAATAAGTACTAATTAATGTAATTTCTTAAACATGAAGGAAAGGGTATTTCTCTCTAGGGGCACAGACACATCCATACATCTTTTTGCAGGTGCTGGGTAATTATGAGCTCCACAAACAAAACAAAAAAATCTTCACACCAATATCATGTTCCCAGTTCTTCTGTAAACTCAGCAGCATCTGAGCCGCAAATGGTCTTCTTCAGGTAAAAGCGTATGGGGCTAGAACAATGACAGTGAATGTCATTAAAAACAGAACCTGAACAGTAAAAAAGAAACAATAGTATTAAAACACAGAAGTTGTTTTGGCACTGAAACAAATATTGGGTTCTGAAAAAAGTTACGATGAAAAATAAAACAAAGATTACCAATTTTTAAAAACATGTATTTAGGTTTGTTTGTATCTGTGTTTAAATTAAATAAATGAAAATCTTATTTTTTTATGTCTGTCTTTTTTCAATGACATGTTTTTTTTATTTACAATATACATATTAGGGACTTTTCTTAAGTTTGTGCCGACATTTCCAGATTGAGCTTCAGAACGTGTTGCTTTGGGTGTTTTTTATTTTTTTTTCTCAATAAATTCAAGGCATAATATGCAACAATCTTTGGCTGCTGTCTGAGAAGTCAAAGTTGGCCACTCCTTTACTGACACAAGTGAGAGAGCAGCTGTGGTCAAGTAAGATACGAAGCAGTAAATTATTTTCTGGTTGTTTCAGAGCTGTTCTGTTTTAAAACACAAATAAACACTTTTACACCTCTGCACACCTCCCTTCA
>CAEMYA010000165.1:228298-239597 GCA_903131615.1 Diplodus sargus | reverse complement strand
AGTTTGTGCCGACATTTCCAGATTGAGCTTCAGAACGTGTTGCTTTGGGTGTTTTTTTTTTTTTTTCTCAATAAATTCAAGGCATAATATGCAACAATCTTTGGCTGCTGTCTGAGAAGTCAAAGTTGGCCACTCCTTTACTGACACAAGTTAGAGAGCAGCTGTGGTCAAGTAAGATACGAAGCAGTAAATTATTTTCTGGTTGTTTCAGAGCTGTTCTGTTTTAAAACACACATAAACACTTTTACACCTCTGCACACCTCCCTTCAGAAGCTGCAGCATTGCTGGATTCTGTGTGAATTCAGCTAAAGTGGAGGCTTAATCATGTCAACTGTTTACCTCTCAGGTCTGCATGTGTGTAGCACATCTCGACCTGCAGCTCACACGGACATAGGAAAAAGACAAATTATTAACTGCAGTAATATGTTTTTAGTCCTGATTGTGGACCGTTATTGGCTGAAGCTGATGCCCTAAGAAAATAAGAAAAAAAAAGCAGAAGCCAGGGTCTCTGTAAATAAAGACACTGCCACACATTTTTTGTGGGTCATGAGTAAGTATTGAAAGGGATTTTTTATTTTTGTATAAATTGTTAAGAAAGAAACAATAAGAAAATACCTGCTGAAATAAGAAAACAGCTTTTTGCTTTGTGGATGTCTAGCATAACCTGAGAGGAGCATTAAACCCTCTGTAACCCTGAACATAAAAAGTGTTTGTGGTCAATACCTAAAAGGTTAGTCTAGACAGGATAAGCCTCTGTCTGAACATACACCCAGATAAAAACTGCAGCAGCTGGTCCCTTCCTGCTGAAAGAACAGAGGATCAGGAAATAATTATTTCTCTACAAGGCTATGCAACACACGGCATCATATTCCAGATAGCAAAATACTCAGCTCAACAGATCAACACTTACCATCCTAACTACCCACAAAAAAAGATTGCTCTGATCACAATATACAGTATCTATAGATGACTAACATTTAGTCATCCATTGCCAGAACCCCCAGTGTGGTTGGCTAAATGAGTAGTGAATGAAGACATTAGTGGAGGTGTGAAGAAAGTGTTGCTTACAAAATTGAAGATGACTCATATTTGTGTGTTTGGCACAAATACGACTTGACTTAATTTTAAAAACATGACATTTTATTTGCTTGTGTTATGCACAGAAATCACATGTTTTGCAGTATTGCAATTTTTCAGTGCCAGCTGTTATTGTCACAGTACTGCATTACTGGCCACTTGCTCACTTCTGGATGCCCAGCCATTCCCACATAATCAAGCCCACTCCTCACAAATACTCATAGCAGGATTGTTCTTCGATGCTTATGCAAGACTGTCCAGCACTCTGCACTGATTGATCTGACTGGTTTCCTGTTGCCAACACTGCCTGCCTCTGAGCAACTCGATTGTCTGTCTGATTCTGATTCCCAGTAATCGTAGCAGCCTTCTGTTCCCAACCCTGGGATTTTGTTCTGCATCCTTGTTTACCCTTTTGCCTGCGGCTGCTTGGCATTACCTGTTCCGAAGTTACATTGTGAGTGTCTGTGTCTGCCTACCTGTGGTCCAAAGTGTCACCACATTTGGCCTTGTGTGTGCGTCACGTGAAAACCCACCTGCTGATTTTCTGATCCTTTGCCTGATGTAGAACTGAACTGTGTGTGTGTTTTGACTAACGCCACTCCGCACTCACCTGTTCCCAAGCCCGAATCGCCTGCTGTATTTTCTTCCGCTTCCTAAGCCGCAGTAGTGCTGATGTTGCACCAAACTGCCTGTCCTAAGCTCCTATGCTTGGGGCAGGAACTCATCCCCTACAAGGGGCCTCGCCTCGAGAGAGCGAGGCTCCCTAACATCCAGCTCCCTGTTCTGCTCATATTTACCTCTGCCAATCTTCTAGCTTTCACCACTGCCCAGCATCTAGACTTTGCCACTGCCCAGTGGCTTGTCTTCACCATCAAATCCTGCCTGAAGCCACTCCTGTTCTGGTGTCCCGGACTCTGGTTCCCAGTTGGCACCCTGGCCGACATAAGACTCTGGTTCCCAGTTCGCAGCCCGGCCAAGTCAAGCTCCTGTTCCTCCATCAGCATCCCAGCTGAGTATAGCTCCTGTTCTTTAGTCGCAAGCCCAGCCTCCCGATGGCTCCTGCTCTCACTGCTAGATGCCTTCTGAGGGCTTCTGGCCTTGGTCACGACCTCCTGGTTGGCCCCTGGACTCGCTCTGTCCCTTGTCCTGACCTATTGGTCTACCCCCAGACTTGCTTTGCTCCTTGGCCCAACTCTTGGTGCTTTGAGTGAGTTTTGGAGATACAATTAAATGTTTGGCCAAGATGCATGTTGGTTATGTTGTATGAAGAGTTTTGATAAATTGGCATCAGTATGATATTCTTGTTAGCAATTTATGAAAAACTACAATATAAAGTAATTGTCATTGTCCTGGAATAATACTCATTGTCTTTCAACATCAATCGTTCAATGTAAATATAAATAAGATGTGACTGCAAAGTAAAGACTAAGCTAAACCAATAGCTAAAACCAGGGGAGGGGGATCACATGTACGTACATGAACTGTGTTAAGGCAAAGGCAAACATACCACCTTCATATATTTATGCATGTCTGTGTGTGTGAATAGGTAAGACCAGTTATAGATGGATACTCTGTTGACAATTCAAAGATGTCAGCTGGGTAAAGTATGCTAATAATATTCTTTGCTCAGTATCCAAACATTGCAATATATTCCACACTGTGGCTAGAGTGCTGATAATTAGATGTGTGTGTGTGTGTGTGTGTGTGTGTGTGTGTGTGTGTGTGTGTGTGCAATGTGACACATGCTTATGCATATTGGACTCAAATATTGGTAATCCACAGAAGACAATCCACAAGTAACCACATGTAACATGATCCACAACTATATCACTATCCGCAATCATGTATTTGTTTTATTTGTGTTGTGTTAAGTCATACACACAAACAACATGATTTGCAAATGTGACAAACTTACTTTGTAAAGATGTTTCTCAATTTCAGATAAAATTGTCATAGGCCATACACAATGTAGATAGTTTCACCACGGCAAATGCTTTCAGTCATATTTACACATTTATGAATGCATTGTTAAATGTGGAATTGGTTATGCTGTGAATTGCTTCCTGACGGATTATAACTTCCCTCCTATTTAGGAGATCTGTAGGAAACAAAACAACATATAATAGGTTCATTTAGTAACTACACCAGCAGGTGTAATGTTTATAGTATCCACTGTTTCACAGATTTATTCATCTACCAAATACTTTTTCTCTGTAATATCTTTAAATGCTTACAACAAATATTGGCAATAGCTTGAGAGCCCAAATATATTTTTTCTGTGACAGAATGAGAGGACCAACTACTTTGTTACAAAAAAAACATTTCATGAAGTTGTCTTTGTTCCTGAATTTTTTATGGATCTTCTGAAAATGTGACCAAATCTGCTGGCTCGAAAATATACATATAGTAACTTGAAGAACCGATTCAGGTAATAATAGAAAGCTGTGTGAATCAAATTTTCTTCGTACCATGGCCTCTTTACTTCTTTTGAGCGATTACCGATTGATTATGGCTGGTGACTTTTCTGGACTCATATTAATAGGGCTTGTTTGATACACCCATTAGACTCAGCCACAAACACAACAATGGGAAAGTCTAAAGAGCTCAGCATTTGAACAAGTCAAGAAAGTCACTTGGGGCCATTTCAAAGCAGTTACAGGTCGCAAGATCAACAATTGTGTCACTGCCACAATCAGAAAGAAAACACAAACTATCACCTGCTGCTGCCAGTGTCCACAGTCAAGTGTGTCTTACATCAACATGAGCTGAGAGGCTGCCGTCTTAGAAATAAGCCCCTACTCATTCTTAAAGCTCGACTGAAGTTTGCTGCTGATCACATGGACAAAGGAAAACTCTGTGGTTAGATGAAACAAAATATGAGTTGTTTGGCCACAATGACTAGCAATATGTTAGAAGGACAGAAGTAATGAATGGTGAATAATGAAGATGGAGAATTATCTCTAAATTCTTCAGGAAAACCTACAATCGGAAGCAGAATGGTGAAATTAGGCTAGAATGGAGGTTTTGAATCAAGGAAGCACCTAATTAAGGTGAAAATGGCCAAGAGACACTTGACTAAATATTAGAATTACTGTATGTATATAATATAATCTATTGTAATCTTCTGTCACAGTTTGGTTGGATTTAGGATTCAGGCAGCAGAAATACTTGGAATGGTTAATGTATCAAATATGTGGTTAGGTATAGGTAACAATGTTTTGGATTAATAGAAACCGTTCACAACTCCACTCAACCTCCAGCTTCCTTGCTTGCCTTATGAGCATCTCCTCATAGGAGATTCCAGGAAGCAAGGCTTTTCCTGCTCATGTGAGGCTGTCAGCATACAAGGAAGCATAGAGCAAAGGTGTGGACCCTGAGAGGCAGCCTGGAGGTAAATCAGACAGGCTGGAGAGTGACAGTCCTGAGAACAGCAGACCAAGATTAAAGCAGCTCTGCATGACCTAAGCTAAGTGAACAGGAGGCGTCCTGGAGGACTAAGGTTTGCTAGTGCAGGCTGGGAGCAAAGCCACTGGCCAGCTGACTGGTATGAAAGCTGGATGCCATCAAGGCTAGTAGATGGGGGCAGGCAAGTGTCTCTTTCTGCTTCCAAGTGCTTTGGCACGTCAGATTCCCAATACTTAGCTTTCCAGTGCCTTGGCCTTTTGATTGATTTGCCGAAGAAAAACCTCTCCCTCCCTCTGGTTGTACAGTGGGACTGCCAGGGCACCAAGGATGATGTGACACAGGAAGACAGTAGAGAACATGCACAGGGCCACAGTCCCACCAACCACCCTCCCTCTTGTTGTCCAGCAGACAACCAGGGCAACTGGCTGCTGTATTGGTTTGGTCCAAAAAATGGTATATGAATAAAATGCAATGTGATAAATAGTGTACCATGGACAGTTTTTTTTCCTGATAATATAGTAATGCAAGTTTTTGTCAACATTACATCCCTAATTTGTGATATTCTTCATTAAAGTGACAGTTGGGGTCTTTTCATCAATCAATCAAGCAAGCAAGCAATCAAGCAAGCAAGCAATCAACTAATCTTTATTTGTATAGTGAGCAGCAAAAGTCATCTCAAGACACATTCTAAATTGATGTTGGGTGGTATGAGATACTTATTGCTAGTCAGGTCTCTACCGATGTGGGGAAGCAGCTTCCTATGATAGACCAGCTGCAAGACGTACTTTAGCCACCTAAAATAAGTCACACTTATACCTGTATACATATAGATATATATTTAAGTGAATGCTATGTTTTTAACATTATTAGCTCTTATGCTGCTGTTAAACAGCTTTTTCCTTTGACACTATATTACAATTGTATGTTGGAACATGGTCACATTCCCTCAACAGTACAATGTCCAACACTGCATGAAAAGTGGGATTTTCGTCCCTGTAAACGCCCGAAAATCTCCCTAATTTTCGGGAGTTAACGACAATTTACAGTCTGCAAACACCGCGTTCGCTGTGCCACAAATTGTCGGAAACGAACCATGACGTCAGTGGAGCTCCCGGAGGTGCGCATGGCTCTAATTTGCATATGAATAGCAGCGAGACCACGCCTGGCCAGAGGATGTGTGGGCTGGCTTCAATATCCTCACTCAGTATTGGATGAAACCACTACTTTTAAACACGAAAAATCATTCGTGATTGGATGGCAGATCTGTCAGATCTGTCACTATTGGTCAACCTGAGTCATTATAAACGTAAACCCCACCCCATATATATATATATATATATATATATATATATATATATATATATATATATATATTTATTCTTTTATTTACTTACTTTCTATTTATCATATATATTCATATAATATATAATATTCATCAAAGACATGAATGAATTTATTGAGGAAAGGAAAATGCCAGGAAGGTGTTGTTTATTAAGAGCTTTATTAACACAAACACACCACAACTACGTACAAAGTATAATCTGCCCACACAACAACAGGAAGCCCAAAATCCTGCAGCACCGTGAAGTGTCTGTCTGCCGCCTGAGAGCTGGAGGTGACTGCCGGCCTTCTGTCTGAATTCGGTCCGTTTTGCAGACGTCTGTTGTCGCTCTGCACTTCGGAATCGCCTCTATAATCTCGACTGCAGCGCGGCACAGCACGGTGAGCTCCCGGCTCCATCGAGACACCCGCCGTCTTGTGTCGTCTTCCTCCTCAGACATCAGGTCCATGGCGGCGCACTTCCAAAGCTCCACCTCATCCTCAGCTAGCTCTCTGTAAAAACAATCAATAAAGACGATCAGTATTGCGCGATGCACTGCGTATGGACGCAAGACATCTATTAATGTACCCGAATAATAGTCACATTGACCAAAAACGGATCTAATCTAACAAGTCTTACCCTCTTTGTTCTCGATCGACTCCGAGCTGAACTCCTCACAGCTTCAGCCTGCGATGGAAGATCTGGTTGTTTGTACCAGACGCTCCTGCCTACTGTGTTACAGGCAGCTGGAAAACAATTAAATGAAAAGTGGTATGAATAGAGAAAACGTAAGTCACAGTAAAATTAAACTATGAAGGAGAAAACAGTAAACGTTACTTACACACGATGGCGTCATTATCAGCATCATGTAAATCTGGACTGGCAGACAGAGCTCCAAGCTAATAGGCCTCGGTCTGATGCAAGGTTAGTCTGTGAAAACAAAATGCTCGCAGCGATAAACATCCGTGTCCCTCTGCGGCAGCGAAACGACATTCGCCGGCTACACTCTCCGCGGCGACCCAACAAAGCTCCTCCCGTCAGCGCAGGCCTCCTCTCGACAATGGCCGGGCCGCTATCCGAGCTCCTGCTCGCCTAGCTTAGCTCCGGCTAGCTAGCTTAGCCGAACTTGCTTCGTGTCCAATAAAACACAAACACTTCGACTGCGATGGAGAGTCCAACTCACACACTCACGGCAAGTCGTCCGACAACAGTTCACAGTCCGTTAGTAATAAAACACGACACTGACTGACGGACACACACAGTCCGCTGTTAGCTGCTCGACGCCATTATTTCTCTGCTCCTTCTTCCTCGTCAGTGACGCTCCGGTCAACCCGGAAGTGTAAAAACTCTTAGAGGTCATGAAAAAAAAACAAAACAAAAAAAACTCTTAGAGGTCATGAACTCTCACACGTAATAAGAATTATTTTAACTTCTTTTAAACGTTCAGAACCCGTGAAATTATATTTTAATGTCACACATTTTAAACAGAAATTATTTATATATTTCAATATCTTATTTATCTCATATGTCATGCACATTTTAACTTAACAACTGGCGCTTTATCTTTAACTTGGTCTCAGGAGAGAGAAAAAAAGGAATAAATAATCTTTTTACATAACATTGGCCATTGCTAATGACATACACAGTAATTAATCTAGCATATTTTAATTAAATAAATCAATTCAAGCTAAAATGTAAGAGTCTATAATTAGACTATACTGGGCCTGATCTATCTATACCAGAGATTTTCTTAAAATGAAGTTAAGACCTTTTAGGAAAATGTCACCTGGGGTAAAACTCCCCCTGCTACCCTGATTTGCATTTGTACAGCTCCCAGCATTTTCATTTACATGTTAAAGCCTCCCCTAGAATCAGGCGGAGGGGGGTCATGGGGGGACAACTGCCAAGCAAGGCCCACGTCAATTTCCGACAATTTACGTCAGTTTTCAGTGTTGCCTGCAAATTGCCGTGAATTGTCGCAAACCTGAAGTTCCACGACAATCTACAGTGCTGCATACTGACGAAAATCCCACTTTTCATGCAGTGCAAGTGAACACTTAAACGGATCTATATATATTTTAGGTGGCTAAAATATGTTTTGCTGCTGGCAAAGTTTCATCAGTACAAGGCCCTGCTGAATGCCAGTCCTGTGGGTGTCAAATGTTCTTTTGGCCTCTGTAATCCTGCCAGATCACTTACTGTAAAGTATGAAATGTTAAAAGCTGTTTTTACTTGGTAGGTGGGAAAACGTCCACCGTCTAGATTGCATCATTATTGATAGTTTTAAGGCTGGTAAGTTGGCAAGAACCAGCTTTTTGAATGTACCTAAGATGACCTAGCCGGGGAATACAATCCCATTGAGGCAGGTCCTCAACACTACCTACCTTCTTTAAATCACTTCTTAACGATGTCTTCTCTTCTCTTATTGTATGGCGCTTTATTAATTGATTGTATTTAGGGCCCGGACGAAAACCACATTGTTCCTCCTGAATCCGAGGTTCGAGTATCGGCCCAATTCTCCTCTCCAGTACCCTGGAATAGACTTTCCCAGGGAGGGTGAGGAGTGTGATCCCCCGATAGTTGGAACACACCCTCCGGTCTCCCTTTTTGAATAGGGGAACCACCACTCCAGTCTGCCAGTCCAGAGGCACTGTCCCCGACTGCCACGTGATGCTGCAGAGACGTGTCAACCAAGACAGCCCCACAACATCCAGAGACTTGAGGTACTCAGGGTTGATCTCATCCACCCCCGGTGCTTTGCCACTGAGGAGCGTCCGGACTACCTCAGTGACCTCGGCTTGGGTGATGAATGGGTCGACCTCTGAGTCTCCAACCTCTGCTTCCTCTATGGAAGGGGTGTCAGTGGGATTGAGTAAATCATCGAAGTATTCCTTCCACCGCCCGACAATGTCCCCAGTCGAAGTCAACATCTCCCCACCTCCACTGTAAACAGCGTTGGTGGAGGACTGCTTCCCCCTCCTGAGGCGCCGGATGGTTTGCCAGAATTTCTTCGAGGCCGACCGGCAGTCCTCCTCCATGGCCTCCCCGAACTTTTCCCAGACCCGAGTTTTTGCTTCCACGACTGCCTGTGCTGCCGCACGCTTGGCCTGCCGGTACCCGTCAGCTGCCTCAGGAGTCCCCTAGGTCAACCAGGCTCGATAGGACTCCTTCTTCAGCTTGACAGCATCCCTTACTTCCGAAGTCCACCACCGGGTTCGGGGATTGCCACCAGGAAAGGCACCGGAGACCGTACGGCCACAGCTCCGGACAGCCGCGTCAACAATGGAAGTGGAGAACATGGTCCATTCGGACTCAATGTCTGCAGCCTCCCTCGGGATCTGGTCAAAGCTCTCCCGGAGGTGGGAGTTAAAGACCTCCCTGACAGAGGGTTCTGCCAGACGTTCCCAGCAGACCCTCACAATACATTTGGGTCTGCCAGGTCTGTCCAGCTTCCTCCCCTGCCAATGGGTCCCACTCACCACCAGGTGGTGATCAGTTGACAGCTCAGCCCCTCTCTTCACCCGAGTGTCCAAGACATACGGCCGGAGGTCAGATGACACGACCACAAAGTCGATCATTGACCTCCGGCCTTGGGTGTCCTGGTGCCACGTGCACATATGGACACCCTTATGCTTGAACATGGTGTTTGTTATGGACAAGCTGTGACTAGCACAGAAGTCCAGTAACAATGCACCACTCGGGTTCAGATCGTGGAGGCCGTTCCTCCCAATCACACCCCTCCAGGTAACACTGTTGCTGCCCACGTGAGCGTTGAAGTCCCCCAGTAGAACAACGGAGTCCCCGGTTGGAGCACTCTCCAGTACCCCTCCCAGGGACTCCAAGTAGGCCAGGTACTCTGCACTGCTGTTCGGCCCATAAGCCGAGACTACAGTGAGAGACCTATCCCTGACCCGAGGGCGCAGGGAAGCGACCCTCTCGTTCACTGGGGTAAACTCCAACACATGGCGGCTGAGCTGAGGAGCTATAAGCAAGCCCACACCAGCTCGTCGCTTCTCACCGCAGGCAACTCCAGAGTAGAAGAGAGTCCAGCCTCTCTCAAGGAGTTGGGTTCCAGAGCCCCGACTGTGCATGGAGGTGAGCCCGACTATCTCTAGCTGGTACCGCTCAACCTCCCGCACCAGCTCAGACTCTTCCCCCCCAGTGAGGTGACATTCCATGTCCCCATGGCTAGAGTCACCGTCCTGGGATTCGGTCGCCGGGGTCGTCGCCCACGACTGCCACCCAAATCCCACTACACTGGCCCCTTCTGAACCCTCCTGTGAGTGCTGAGCCCACGTCGCTCTTTCGGGCTGGGCCTGGCCAGGTCCCGTGGGCAAAGACCCGGCCACCAGGCACTCACCTGCGAGCCCCAACCCCAGGCCTGGCTCCAGGATGGGGCCCCAGTGACGCCAATCCGGACGACGTAAACGTCCTTGGTGTACTATCTGTCATTAGGGGCTTTTGAACTGATCTTAGTCTGACCTGTCACCTAGGACCTGTTTGCCTTGGGAGACCCTACCAGGGACATTAAGCCCTGGACAACATAGCTCCTAGAATCATTCAGGTGCTCAAACCCCTCAACCACGATAAGGTACCGATTCAAGGAGGATTGCTCGAGGGTTCATGGGAGTTTGCCCGACCAGTCCACATGTGTTTCGTGGACTTGGAAAAAAGCAGTCGACCGCGTCCCTTGAGGCATTCTGTGGGAGGTGCTCCGGGAGTATGCGGTCGGAGGCCCTCTGTTAAGGGTTGTACGGTCCTTGTACGACCGGAGCAGGAGCTTGGTTCGTATTGCCGGCAGTAAGTCAGACCTGTTCCCAGTGCATGTTGGACTCTGGCAGGGCTGCCCTTTGTCACTGGTTCTGTTCATTATTTTTATGGACAGAATTTCTAGGCGCAGCCACGGGCTGGAGGGGGTCTGATTTGGGAGCCACTGGATTTCATCTCTGCTTTTCGCGGATGATGTGGTCTTGTTGGCTCCTTCGAGCCAGGAGCTCCAGCGTGTCCTGGGGTGGATTGCAGCCGAGTGTGAAGCGGCTGGGATGAGAATAAGCACCTCCAAGTCCGAGGCCATGGTTCTCGACCGGAAAAAGGTGGCTTTCTCCCTCCAGGTTGGGGGAGAGTTCTTGCCTCAAGTGTAGTTTAAGTATCTTGGGGTTTTGTTCATGAGTGAGGAAAGGATGGAACGTGAGATCGACAGGCGGATCGGTGCAGCAGGCGCATTAATGCGGTCGTTGTATCGGTCTGTCGTGGTGAAGAGAGAGCTGAGTCGAAAGGCGAAGCTCTCGATTTACCGGTCAATCTACGTTCCTACCCTCACCTATGGTAAAGAATAAGATCCCGGGTACAAGCAGCCGAAATGAGTCCGCAGGGTGGCAGGGCGCTCCCTTAATCAAATCAAATCAATTTTATTTATATAGCCCAAAATCACAATCGCATTGCCTCAGTGGGCTTTACAATCTGTACAGTGAACAACATCCTCTGTCCTTAGACCCT
>CAEMYA010000165.1:213692-228051 GCA_903131615.1 Diplodus sargus | reverse complement strand
AATCACAGTTTACAAGTTACATCAACAGAAAGTCTGATACAAGTTATATGTAAATTGAGTGGATCCAGGAGACGACCGAGCAGGACGAGGCATCACCAAGTGGTGCCCAAGCCAGACGACCTCCTGTCCACCATGGTGACCTGGAAGAGGGCAGGCCACACAAGATCATTAGTAATAGACAGAGAGAGGCATCAAGATTTACAGAAATATAGATATGAGGAGGTGTTGAAGCAGAGGAGAGCAATGATCCAGAGTGTGCGTCCGGAGTGTGACGATCCAGATCAGTCAGTATTTCAGGGCAGCAGGAGCCCGGAAAAAGTAGATGGTCCCAGGAGGCCGTGGTCCATCAGAAGGGAGCCTGAAAGAAAGAGGGGAGGAAGAGAAAGGAGAAGGAGGAGAGAGAAAAGGAGGAGGAGGAGGAGGAGGAGGAGGAGGAAGCTATAGAGAGTGTAGAGAGTTACACAGCTTGTGGGAACAGAAAGCAAAAACAAGGTTAGAGAAATGCAATATTGATCAGAATAAACAGATTGTTTCTCGTCGGCAGCACAATGTAATCTAATACTATAGGAGCTCATTGAGACTGACACCGACCCACTGAAGAAGCTTACTTCTGGTATCAAGGGCTAATTAAAGGCTACGTCAAAGAAGTGAGTTTTGAGTTTAGATTTAAAGGCGTCAACAAAGCCAGATTGTCTGATGTCAGCTGGGAGGTTATTCCAGAGGAAAGGAGCCCGATAGGAAAAAGCCCTGCAGCCAGCTGACTTATTTTTGATCCTGAGAACCATCAGGAGCCCTGAAGTTTGAGAGCGTAATGCCCGAGTTGGAATATATGGTTCAATTAGATCTGACATGTACGACGGGGCAAGGCCATGTACAGCTTTGTATGTCATCAGCAGCACCTTAAAGTCTGATCTTAGATGCACTGGGAGCCAGTGCAGAGACGCTAAGATTGGTGTAATATGATAAAATGTTCTCGTACGTGTTAAGACTCTGGCTGCAGCATTCTGAACCATCTGAAGACTTTTAGATCTCTCACGTGGAAGACCTGAAAATAAGGCATTGCAGTAATCCAGCCTCGACGAGACAAAGCCATGAATCAGGATCTCTGCGTCCGCCGTGGACAGGAAAGACCTAATTTTAGCTATATCGCGCAGGTGATAGAAGGCGATCTTGGTAATTTCTTTGATGTGCTGAAATAACGCAGTTGTCGAGAGTTAGTCACCTGATCAACATGGTGTCTCTGGCTGGCTGGAGTGATGACCAGCGTCTCAGTTTTTTCCGAATTTAGGAGCAGGAAGTCTTCAGACATCCACTTCTTCACTGCACATAGGCAGGTCTCTAGTTTCGTGATTTGAGATTTGTCGTCAGCTTTTAAGAGCACATACAGCTGAGTGTCGTCCGCATAGCAGTGGAAATGTATTCCATAGCTCCGAATAATTTGGCCGAGAGGTGAAATATACAAAGAGAAAAGCAAAGGGCCCAGAACAGAACCCTGGGGAACTCCATACTTCACAGCAGTAAAAATTGATGAAGTGCCATTGTAGGAAACACATTGGCCCTCATTTATCAAACGAACGTACGGCAGAAAATCATGCGTATGACCATTTCCACGCAAACTTCGGCATTTATCAATTTGGACGTGAGCGGAAGCTACGATCAGATCTCATGTCAGGTCTGAGCTCGTGCACGCAAATTTGAGTCTGTGGATTTACGGTGCAGCACAGCGAAATCTGGCTGAGTCTGAAAATAATTATTAAACAAACCTCATGCTGTCATTAAGCATAAGCAGTCACATATTTAGAACAGATCAAAACAGATTATTTTTTACGTTTTTACTGATACCACTTTTTTGTAAAATAAAATGTGTAAATAGCCTAATATAACAACTAATTAACGGAATACCTTATAACCCCGCTGGCAAACCTGCTGCAGAGCAGGAAAGCAGATTCAATAGTGCGCACACACGCACACGGGTCACAGTGGAGCTGCTTCGAGGTGCTGGAGGGCAGGTGGCTCCGTCTCGGACCAGCAGGGGGAACAGTGCTGTATACCCCAGAGAAAGTGTGTCATATTATTTTGGCCTGTTCAGTTTTGCACAACATTTCATTAGTGAATGGAGCCTTTGATGTGGCGGCGCTGCCGGGATGCTGATCTCCATCTCGGAAAAGTTTCTCTTCTTGCAAGCGTTTCTTCTGTCATTGTTTGACCTCAGTGGGCGAGGCCTCCGAACCAGGAATATTTAAGGGCGTAACATGTTAATGACGATCGAATTCAGCCGCCGCATTTATCAAGACCCGATCATTCGTACGCTGGAATTGGTCAGATACGAATGTTTCATAAATCACACGTGTGTCCTGTCGTAAGACCGATTCTGCGCTCAGATCTGCACCCGTTTTCATGCAAGATTGATAAATGAGGGCCATTGTGTTCTTTCGGACAGGTACGATTTTAGCCAGGCTAGGGCCAGGCCAGAGATGCCAAATTGACTTTCAAGTCGGTCTGACAGTATGCCATGATCTAATGTATCAAATGCAGCGCTGAGATCCAGTAACATGAGCACTGAGGTCGAGTTAGAGTCTAAGTTAAGCAAAATGTCATTTACCACTTTAGTAAGGGCGGTTTCGGTGGAGTGACAGGCTCTGAAAGCTGACTGAAATGGTTCCAGGAGATTATAATGGAGTAGGTAGCCTGAAAGTTGTTGGGACACGACTCTTTCTAAGATTTTAGAGAAGAAGGGAAGGTTGGATACTGGTCGATAGTTATTTAGTGATCCTGGGTCGAGGTGTGGTTTCTTCAGTAGAGGCTTAACCACAGCAGACTTAAAACTGGAAGGGACAACACCAGTCATAAGAGATGTGTTGACAATATTTAACATCGTAGGTCCCAGTGCTGGCCATAGTTCTTTAAACAGTTTTGCCGGAAAGGGGTCCAGGACGCAGGTAGTTGGTTTTGAGGATGAGACAATTTTGGACAATATCTCAAGGGAGATATTTTCAAAAGTGTTTAGAGCTGAGACTAACTGAGAATCGACAGCAGGATATTTTTTAACAAACTTTGAGGAGGAAGCCGGAGATGATGAATTAATTTTAATTCTGATCTCATCGATTTTATTGCAAAAGAAATCTAAGAAATCATTTGCATTGAAGGGTGCACAGCTCACCGACTGAGGTTTTTGAGTAAGTTTAGCCACGGTGTTAAAGAGAAATCTAGGATTGTGTTTATTATTGTTTATTAGGCTGGAGAAATATGCTGTTCTAGCAGTATTTAGAGCACGCTTATAGTTTAGTACACTATCGTGCCAGGAAGGATAGAAAACGTCCAATTTAGATTTACGCCATGCTCGTTCCATTTTCCTGCAGGCCTGCTTGAGATCTCGGGTTTCTTCAGTGAACCAGGGAGTAGATTTCTTTGGTCGTCTTGTCCTGGGAGAGACCAGTGCCACAGAATCGAGGAGCGAAAACAAGTACTGAGTTCACTTCATTTGTGAGGCTTTCCACAGGTTTTGTCGCAGTCACAAAAGGAGTCAGGACACTGGGGACTTATCACGGAGCGTCGCTGTGATTGCCGGGCTGATATGACGAGAAGTAAAAACATTTGTGTCATTGACATAGGGACAGGCTAATGATGCTTCAAACGTAATGAGAAAGTGGTCCGACACAGCAGAGGAGACAGAAGCCACGTTCAGGGCTGACACATCAAGTCCATGGGAAATTATCAAATCCAAAGTGTTTCCACTGGAATGAGTGGGTTCATGGACAAGCTGAATAAAGTTGGAAGTATCAAGAAGTCTCAAAAAAGCTTTCCCTAGGGGGTCAGAGGGCTTGGATATTGAAATCCCCAATGATTAGGATTTTATCTGAGCGAGTCACAATATCTGCAATAAATTCACCAAATTCTTCTAGGAATTGGGAGTAAGGCCCTGGAGGTCTATACAGTACAACCAGGTGAAAGCCTGTTCCCTGGACAAGGCTGTTACTATTTGATGAGGATGGTTTTAACACCAGAGCCTCAAAGGAGGTAAATTGAATATCCTGGTCGGAGTTTAGGCTGAGAATAGATTTGTAGATCAGAGCAACACCTCCCCCCTGTTTAGAGGCCCGAGCAACATGGGCATAGTTATAGTCAGGAGGAGAGGCTTCATTTAATGGCAGAAAGGTATTAGGTTTCAGCCATGTTTCACATAAGCCAATCATGTCCAGCTTATGCTCAGTGATCAAATTATTAATCAGTAAGGCTTTGGTTGAGAGTGATCTAATATTGATAAAACCAAATTTGAGGGTTTTAAGCTCATTGGAGCAGTTTCCAGTGACCGGCCATTCGGTGGAGCTTATGGTAGATAATTTAGGAATTGGAACAAGGTACCTTTTAGTAGTAGTAGGTTTTGGCTGCCTGTGCAGGTAGGGATGCTGGGATGCAGTAGTGATTAGCTTTGGTATTTTATTATGTAAGACTGTGTAAGGTGCTTGCTGAGACATTTCCCCACTGTCAGAGGTGGAGATCAAAATTAGATTGTTATGATTTACACATTTAGAGGATGATTCAATGAAGAAGTGGCGAGGGAAGGTGACAGTCTCAATGTTATGAACTAAGCTATCAGCCTGGCACTCAGTGCCATGTCCTTGACCAACCATGTTAACTAGGCTAGTAGACTCCATACCACCACTAACAATAACACTAGCAGGCTCTCTAGAGACCTGCCACCTGCTGAGTGTTACATCCCTTGTGTCAAACCTGCTTCAAACACCTGTCTATATTGCTAGACAAAACAGCAGCGCCGACTCCAGTAGGATGAAGGCCGTCAGCTCTCAGCAGGTGGGGGCGACCCCAGAAAGAGGGCCAGTTATCAACGAACCTATATCCCTGCTCCCTACAGTGACGCGCCAGCCAGCGGTTCATAGCTGTAAGCCTACTGTATGTCTCATCATAGGACCAGAGACAATTAATCGATGCCGACACATCTTTCTTGCAGCCTGAAAAGTCCTGGCTATGAAAAGCAGCAGACCAGTCAGTGAGCAGACTGTGTGAGGCTGCATGGACTTTCTTTGTGTTTCCCTAATGATATGTGCGTTCTTGAGGAAATGTAAGTGTTTTCTGCTTGTAGTTATGGATAATTTGATCACTATTGCAGTTTGTGTTATTTTACATGGAAATATGTTGTGTGAGTTTGAGTTAGCTCAGTAGCCTGTATCTATTTGCTAGCACTGCAGCTATATTTGGATTGTTAGGACTTAATGATGAACATTTCATTTGTAATGCCACTATTGCAACTCAGTCTATTTGTTGTGATTATGACCATGCTTTAAAGGTGAAATTATTTACTGTGGTTAACAGTCAGTATGTAAAGCTATCATGCTGTTTGGCATGCTTTGCCTCTGCTAATGTTATGTTGGAAATTGTACCGCTTATTCCACCACTAATATTGCATCTTTGATGTTGTATTATGCTTAAGTAGTCATTTGCATATAAGTTAGGGATATTACTTGTGAACCTTAAAATCTTACGCTCATATAGCAGCTTATTTACGGATGTACTGCTGAATAACATGTCGAACATTTTTGTAATACAGTTTATTTCCTTTCTTTTTTTAGACAACACACACACACACACACACACACACGCACACACACACACACACTAACATTTGTTCTACAGTTATGTTAAAGTCCAACAACCTCATTAAAGGAAGTCAAATCAGATCTCTATCTCCAAGTGCCTTGATTCTCTGACCGAAATCATAGTTCATAATCTGCCGCCTCAACCAGCAATCCTTTTACTGAGGCTGGCCATCAAACAGAAACTGTTCACCTTTTTAAGCTTTTTCAGCCCTCTTACTTTTCAGCCTATCTACCTTTTCAGCTTTTGAAAAATTCAGCTTTTTCTGCAAATTCTTGACCATTCAGCCTGGCTAATAGATACAAACCTCTGTTTAACAGTCTATAGGGTCAAACACTGTACTCCTCTCATCATTTGTTCTTTATGTAGATTGCAGTGAGTTCTTCTGATTTCAGCATACACTGTTTAATATCGGCAGGAGGAGCAGCCCACCAAATTATAGGAAAAACTTCCTCAACGGAGGGTGTTGCGTTGACAAGCCTGACCACTTTTTTCAGTAACGAGAAATCTAACGCTTTACTATTTCCAAACCAGTAATCAGAGTAAAGTTATTTATTCAAGTCAATGTGCATTACAATTATTTTTGTCATTTTCCTTAGTAAAAATATATATTCTTACTTCTTGCATCTCGGGGAGTGATGTCACATACGCGACAAGTCACATTTTTATACCATGAGGCACTCACGTGTCACATCACGCAGCGACACATACAAAAATGGAGGGAGGAGAGGGATGCCCGTTGTCTAGCTCAGTGGTTCTCAAATGGGGGTACGCATACCCCTGGGGGTACGTGAAGGCACTCCAGGGGGTACATGAGATTTTAAAATATATTTAAACAGTAGCATCCATGCAAAAATCCTTTAAAATGTATTATCTAATAAACTTTCAGGAAAATAGTTCAGAAAATGAAGTTTATATTCAGTAAGCTATTGAATCATCAGCAATTTGAATTGAATCACTACATTTAAGTGATGATAAATATTTGCAATACATTTAGTCATGGATTAATAACATTTAAAATGTTTGAAATTGTTTTATTTTTCAAATTTTTAAATTTTCATGTGTTTATAAGTTCCAAAGTTTAATAAATCAGACACTGATGGCACAGCGCTCTGTCATTTTTTTTCAACCAAAAATGCTTTGTGCTGGTTAGGGGTACTTGGCTGAAAAAAATATTTCACAAGGGGTACCTCACTAAAAAAAGGTTGAGAACCACCGGTCTAGCTGAAAATATAGTCATTATTTTGAGTTATTAAAACCAAAAAACACAAATGCTTGATCAAGGGCCCAGCCCGGCCTGACCCGGCCGAGGACAGTGGCGGGGTCGGGCTTGAGCAGAGAATCTAAACTCTATGTAGCAGTCAACCATACACTTGTTTTGCCCTGGCCTATGCTAACATATTACAGTTGAGAAAACATTTTCAAATGCTTTATGACATGACCAAGGTTCCATTACAGCACATTTGACCTCAAATGTCAAAGGGCATTGTTGAGCTTCATATACAGTAGATTTGAGCAGGGGGTAGTGTGTGGGAATATGCAAATGATCAGTTAATGACGTTGGTAACGGAAGCCAAATTTGACTCGCTCATCTGGAAATTGCAGGGAGACACTGTCAGAAACCTGTATCTCACTCAAAAAAGCACGGATGGTCTTTTTTCAAAGTTTCCAGGTGTGTGGCAGCACCATAGACCCAAAATAACACCAGAAACACCAACACCAGAACACCAAATCCCAGAAAAAGTCAGTTTTTCATAATATGGGACCTTTAACATACTGTATGTCATACTGAAGCGTTGTCTTCAATGTGACTTGCAAGAATAATTCACTCTTAATTCAAAAATACATTAATTTTACTGATGATGAACAAAATGTTTGACTTTTGTTGATATAGTATTATTATTCATTCATTTAACACTAAACTCCCAAAACTTAGAGCGAATTAAATACCTTTGTAACACAAACAAAGCATATTCACGACCTCCAATCTACATCATTTTTTAACCTCTACCCATTTTATAGCACTTCATTTAACTACATGCGTACATGAACTTCAGCTGCTGTAGACTTTTCTTTTCATTAATTTCATGACAGAAAAATGTCATATTGATTGCACAACTCAATGGACTTTCAGGATATTTTTCTGCAAAGGAGACAGGAACAGTGATATATGATAATGATCATAATAATAACAACAATAACAATAACAACAACAACAACAACAACAACAACAACAATAATAATAATGATAATAATAATAATAATAATAATAATGGTTTACTGGAGTTCATCTGACAAGACAGCTGTGAAGTAGTAGTAGTACAAGCACTGGTTCTATTACTTGACGTGAGGAGTAATCAGTGATTCTATATATTATGATACTAACAGAGATCACCTTAAGAGTTCCTGGTCCAATTTTAATTATGCTTTGTGAATGAGTTAGTCAAACATACCATGGTGGTTAATGGCACTGGCATATTTAGCACATGTGCAAGTCCTAAGGGCATCATACTGTTGCTTTGTATATAATTAGATTTCTATTTTCAAATGAATTATTTTCTTAGATTCAGCGTGACGGCCACCTCCTCCCCCTGTATGCCTGCAACAGGCAGGATCTGCAGGATCTGCTATCTGCTCAGGATGGCCTGAGTCAAGTCACTGAAGCAGCCAGGTGCATCACACTGACAGGTTTGACAGCAGGCTAACCTCTTGATGATTTTTTTTCTTTAACAAGAACTGTAGGCTAAGGTGCCAAACACTAGGCTGCAAACTTTGGAACCAGACAGTGCCAGTAGGTGATATAATGAGCCACATTTTGATGAAAGTATTATCTTTGCAAGTGAATTACAGTAATATATGGGTATATTGTGGTCAGGGTTCAAGTGATCACAACAAGTGTACAAGTAGTCATGTGGGGGCAAACTGATCATCCATGTCTTGATTTAACAACTGATACATTTATTTAAAATTAACAGAAAAACACTGCAGACTTTTACAAAACATGTAAGTACATACAAAGTCTAGATATTAACTGTGATGACAAGATGACCAACAGATTGGAACATGTAAATAAAGGCTGGATAGTCTAGAATTGTAATTACTTGATTCTGTTGCCCCATTATATGATTGTTTTTTTAAGTTAAAGTGTTTGTATATATCGTTCATGTATTTTACTATTTGCTTTTCTGTTCTATGTTGCCCTTATGTTGCCAACATTTCAGTTTCTCTATTTTTTCTCATGTTTAAGCATGATCCTAATTGTACATTCCTTTTAATGTATAGAAGTTATGAGTTAGTTTGAAAGAATATTTGAATAATTGTGTTGTCACACTTGAAAGTCTGTTGGTGGCTTTTTTTCTGTCACTTCCAAAAAGCAGTTATGGAGTGTGATGCTTCTTAACATTTGGTGTGCTTCAAGATTTTCACCAAAGTTAGTTTAGAATGATCTAAACATAGCGATTGATTGGGTATTGTTGTTCGTTACTACTTTGCAACTTTTCAAATTCATTTTTGACAAGTATTGTATTGCTTATGTGCTTTTTTTAGTACCTTTTTCTTTTTCTTTGAGCTTGTGTGTGTGTTTAGCTGCCTATTGCACACAAAAAACACAGTGAGATGGTTTCAGATGAAAATCCAAGCTGTCAGTCATCCTTATCTGCTGCCCAGCACCGCTAGATGCAGACCTACTAGCTCATAGATGCACCGAGTAGAGTCTCACTGAGAGAACTGAAGAAGATTCCCTGTGAGAACTTCTGAGGACTCCGAGCCAGTCACTAACCACTGTCACATTCCCTTTTTTTATACACACTCTCTCTCTCTCTCTCTCTCTCTCTCTTTGGGTGCAGCCCTGCCTCATAAGAAACAGTAAATCTTAATGGTAAGCAGCAATAAACTAGGGCTGTGCACAAAAGCAGTGAAACTGTAATGACAGTGCACGAACAGGGAATGCATGCAGAATTTTGCAAAACATTTATCTATATTTATTTATTATTTACTAAATTGAACTTTATTGAAATATAATAACTACATTGAAATATATATTTATACATATATTAGGGATGCACCGATACCGATACTGTTATCGGAAATCGGGCCAATACTGTTCTAATATACTCGTACTCGTACTCATGAAAGCGAAACTCTCACCAAAAAGCAACCAAGGCTTTATTTGGGATTGAATATGAGTCAAATCTTCGTGTAAAAGCATAATTACGACGAAAGAGGCCCTTTTAAGATTTACCGTAGTCTCGGTTTTGGGCACGTTCATTTTGAATGGGAGAGTTAGGGGCATGACACGCTAGCATCAAAATCGCTATTTTTAGAACAGTAAGAAGGCTCGACACAACATGAAACTTTGCTCGTAGCATTATCAGGGTCTCTACTCATGAACACGAGCATTGAGAACATTGTTTGTGTACACATAGTTTATGAAAAAGAAGGTTTTTGAACTACTCACTTTAACTGCTGCATCTCCTGCGCATTGCCGTCATGGCAGGCAAAAAGTGTCGATCCCCGAGTGCGACCTGACAGGCACGCTCGAGGAGCGGTTCACCATTACTCTCCTGCCTGTCAGGTCGCTCGCGTTGTGTCTCTGCCTGTCGGAGGTTTTTTTAACCATCAGCTGGCTCTAACCATTTTGATCTTGCTGTATTTCATGAAAAAATAAAGGTAGTAGTGGTATAAATAATATTACAAATTAAGCTACAAACACACACACACACACACACACACACACACACACTCTCCCCCCCCCTCTCTCTCATGATCAGTGATACAGAATAATGATCTGCTCAATGCTGATGCTGTCCTGTAAATAGTTTTCTAATCAGCAATAAATATAACAATTTCTGATCAACTCATATCAATTGCATGCTTAAATAACATACTGGTTAAAGCCACGCTCATTTCAAGACAACCCGACCCACGTCCGGGTTAAACCCCGCCCAATTGCAGGTTAAACAATGCCCATTTCCGGGTTAGGTCCCGCCCATTCCGAGTACAGATACAGATACAGATAATTCATATGGTTAACAGATACAGATACAGATACAGATAATGCTGTACTCGCTCATCTCTATTATTATTATAATTACTATTATTATTATTATTATTATATGATAATATTCATAATAATAATGACAGACAGCATCTTTTAGCTGCAGAGGCCTTATCTGTGCCCATCTATTCAGATAAAAGTTTGTAGTATTTGTATATGAGTGTAAATAAGAACAAGAACAATAAGAACAAGAACAATAAGAACAATAACAATAAGAACAATATTGAGACCACCCCCCCGGTAAACTAGAACTATTACTACACCAATAGTACAGAGGCATAATGTGTGCCTATCTATCCAGATGACAGTGTTTGTAGTTTTTCAGAGTGTGGAACCTCTCATTACATGGTACAGCACACAGGCCTACCCCACACTGATTGCACCTGTATTGTGTCTCATGACGACCTTTAGGACGGGTACGATCAGAGCAAACTATACAGTCTGGACGATCGCCAGCATCATGCAGCCAGTGGCGTTCTGTAAGCCTCTGTGGCATTTCTCCCCCCTCTGCTGAACGCCTTCCCCGTATTTTGTTTTCTCTCTTGGAGAAGCCCTCAAGCAAGGAAGTGATGATGTCCTGCACAAAGGCCTTCAGGGACTTGTGTGGACCGGCAGTCATGCTGCAGTAAATGATGTGGGCATTGACCATGCTTATGCTTAGAATGGCATTCACTATTTGATTATACCATTTCTTTGACCGGTGTGGAAAGAGGTAGGTTTTCATCCTCTGATCAGCAGTGTCTACTCCCCCCATGAATGAATTGTAACTATCCACACACACAGGTCTGTTTATGTCCCTAAACCCACTGTCCGCATGTTTGGACCTGATCCGTTTCCGGACACACGAGTTCCCATGAAGAGTGGACAACAAATGGAAACGCTTTACGTCATGCCACGCACATGCCAACATTTTGCCCTGCCTCATGAACACTGGGTCATCTCCTCTGGCCAAGGGCAACTCGGTCTTTCGCAGGGCCTTTGGCATTCCTCGCCTTTGGCTACTGACTGTCCCACACACACCAGTTTCAACATTCGCCAACTCATTTGCTACAGCTGGTGACGTATAGTAGCTATCCATATACAACTCATGCCCTTTCCCTATGTGCTGGGCCATCAGCTGCCAAACTAGAACATGAGTGGCACCTAAATCAGTGACCTCGTCACCATGCTGTCCAGTGTACAAAGACCACTGCAGAACGTATCCTGACTTGGCCTCACTCAAAACAAATGCCATATAACCATATTTGTCTGGTTTGTACATTTTCAATGTGGACTTTCCCTTGAAAGCTATTGTCATTTCATCCAGTGACAGTTCTTTGCGTGGGCCAAAGACAGCTGAGAAGCGTGGAATGATCACGTCCATTATTGGGCGCACCTTGAACAGTGTATCATAACCTGGCCTGCCCCTCTCAACATACTCCTCATTATTGGCAAAGTGGAAGAAAGACAAGATGATTTCGAATCTGTTCCTAGACATCACTTTCCCAAATCCCGGTGTAGATGTTGGCCAAAATTCTGCCCAATAATCCTCAATCTCTGATTTATGTACCAGGTCCATGCTCAAATGGAGTGACAGGAAGGCTTTCATTTCAGGGACCATTACATCATACCATCCATGAAACCGTGAACTTGGCATTAGTTCATGTGAGGCTAAATACTGATGAGCATATCGATTTGTCTCCATTGTTATGAGATTCCAGAAATCATCAGTCAGAAAGAGGGACAAAAAATCTTTAGAAGTTGAATCACTGCTAAGCTCTCTGTCACCACGATATCCAATTTGCTCATAAAAGCGCTTTGTCCATTCCTGATATACTTCCTCATCTCTCAAGAAAGCCCAGCCACCATTACCATCATCATCATCATCATCATCATCATCATCATTTCCAGCCCTGTTCTGCCTCCTCCTGTTGCCTCTACCACGTCCACCTCTCCTATGGACACTGCGACTTCATGTGCCCCTCGCCCTCTTCCATTTCACGAAGGGTTGAAAGACTCATCATCACTACTTTCAGCCCTATTCAGACCACCCCTGCTGCCCCTACGACACCCATCAGCCCTTCTACGAACACTTCGCTCACGTCTCCTCCTGCTATCTCCACTAGTGTTGGGAGAAGAGTGTGTGTTTTGTGCTTAGTGAACACCGCTGCTGCGCATGGCTGCACCACTGCCGCGCATGGCGGCTACGTGACCGTCGCGGTAGAACGAGTGAACACTAACGCCGGTCCCAGCGCTATTCTCACCACCCCTGCTACTTCTACCACATCCACTCACTCCCCTACTGATACGACGAATTTGTATATCATTTCCACTCCCACCTATGTTGGGCAAAGGGTTGTGTGTTCGTGCTTGTGCGTCCTCCTCACTCTGCCCAGCAGAGCCATTGTTCTGCAAAGACGCACCACGACTAGCAAGCTCACTATTCGGCCGATTGTCATCTCCCAAAGTTAGATTTTCCCCTTCAGAATCAGAATCAGCGAATAGGAGCTCAATCATTTCCCTTTGTGTAAACTTTTTGCTTGCCATTGACGTTTATTTCGTCTCAATAACTCCTAAATCCAGCAACACCGCTTCAGCAAAGTAGCTTCGCGGCGCTCTGTCTCCGCTCTCTCACCCAACAGTTTGCATGGGACTTCTTCGAATGTTTTGCATTGAAGCATGACGTTTTTCAGAGCTAAAGTCTTAGTACAGGATGTCTGCCAACTAGTGATGGGGAGTATGAACAACATGTAACACTCTATTCAGAAAAAACAGCTGTTTTGTTCAGTATCGCGGGGTGTCGCAAATTTGCGACTCTGGCGCCTAAAGGGTTAAAGCGCTCTGGAATGTTTAGTTGCGCCTCTGAAGTTCTGAAGACGTTGCCCCTGACAACCGATAGCGTCTCCTACCGTCATGGCGGACCGGCTCAGACCCCGCCTCAATCTCAATAGCCCGGGTGGGCTGCTGCGGTCTTCTCGTAGTGAGCAACAAGTGTCCCACTCTGATACGTGCGTCTGTTTGAGAGGCTCAGATTAATGGGTCGGTTCACTGTCTTTAGTGACAACAGCCTTTGAACAGTGCAGCGGACTGTGGTTTGTTCGAGGTCCGACGTCACAAAACCAAGCTACTAACAAGACGGTGCTGTTTTAGGAACGAGCTCTTGGCTCGCTGCATGTTGTTGTGTTTGTTTCTCTGTGGAAAGTCAATGCGGGGGCGGAGCCACTA
This sequence comes from Diplodus sargus, assembly GCA_903131615.1. Taxonomy (NCBI): domain Eukaryota; kingdom Metazoa; phylum Chordata; class Actinopteri; order Spariformes; family Sparidae; genus Diplodus; species Diplodus sargus. Next base: position 214,178 of record CAEMYA010000165.1, on the reverse strand, counting down.
TGAACTACGGGAGCCCATGAGGAGCGGCGGAGGAGCAAGAAACAGGCTCACAGCTGATCATGCAGAGATGATTCTTTTCATCAAAAAGAACCTGCCACTCACTTTCCCCCCAAAAAAACTTAGTTCAGAGACAACACCATTGCATGCTGACTGAAGTTTGAGATTTTGTTTGATTCAAATATGGACACTCTGCAATAGGTTCATCAATGTTGTGTCAATCTGAAAGCTGGAGACAGTGCAAAATAGTTAATTGATATTTTGTTTGAGTAAAATGTGGAAACTCTGCAATAATTCTCAGAAAATTTCACAGAAAATGTTTATTTTTCATTTATCATCATTTGTTGTAATAAGCAGAGAAGAAAATAAAACCTGTCTTCCAATTAATTGCATTTTGCCTAATAGTTTTTTGGGGGTTGTTTTGGTGGTAGTAGTATCGGCATCGGTACTCCGTATCGGTAAGTACTCAGAGAGAGTGGTATCGCTGCA
>CAEMYA010000165.1:181167-206914 GCA_903131615.1 Diplodus sargus | reverse complement strand
GCGCTTTTGGTCTGAACGCACAGTAACTGTACGTTCAGACCAAAGGCGAAGAAAGAGGAAAACGATCCCGGAAGTCATTCATTGTGTATTGGGAGCCAGGCGGACAAGGAGGGAAAGGTGGAAAAGGCGGAGGCAGGTGGAATAGGTGGATTAGGAGGGGGAAAAAAAGTTAAAAATCCTCCAACTTTATGTAATGAGCTATGACGCATCTTGGTGGAAAAGGTGGAAAAGCCATGCGATAACCAATGGGGATGTCTCGTTCTGCTGTCGTCCCTCGGTCAGGTCGGTCTCCTAGAACAACCCGCGTAGTTTTGGTTCCTACAGACATTCGTTCCGAGATGGTGCTTTAAATGTTGATTGCTGCCGTAGCAGAACACCCGGTCCTCTACGATTTGACCCTGTTCGCGTATAGGGATTAGAGTTTAGATCGGGCCCACAAAATCAAGCCCCAACCAACCCAAGCCCGGCCCGGCCCGACACATGAACTGTAATTATGAGCTGACCACGTTTTTCAGTAATGACTAACGTTAATCTAACGCCTTTGTATTTCCAAACCAGTAATCAGATTAAGGTACTTATTCAAGTCACTGTGTGTTACTATTATTTTTGTCATTTTCCTAAGTAAAAATATATATTTTTCCTTTCTTCTTGCGTCTCTATTTGAATGAACCCCATTTGGTCCAAGGAAATGATAGAGGGGAGGAAGGGTTCCAGGCGTAGTGCTAGTAGTCTGGATAACAATTTAAAATCAGCAACCAGTATATTTATAGGATGGTAAGAGGTGCAGGCTAATGGGTCCCTGCCTTTTTTAAGGAGAAGGGAAATGGAGGCTTGATTAAGAGTTTGAGGAAGGCAGCCCGATTCAAATGATTCATTGAACATATCCAATAACAAGGGTGCAATCTTGTGCCAAAACTTTTAGAAAAATTTGGAGGGAAAGCCATCTGGCCCAGGACTTTGCCTATTTTGCAGAGATGAAGCAGCTGTATTAAGTTCAGCAATAGTGATTGGCCTCTGTAACTCTTCCGCAGCTGATTGATCGAGCAAGGGAATTACCAAATTTTCAAAAAAGTTGTCAAAATCAGGAGTGACATCTTGATCAGATGAATAGGAGAGATCTGTAAAATTCTTTAAACACATTTTCAATCTCCATGGTTTCAGTGGTGTTACGTGAGTTAGTTTGAATTTGTGGGATAAGGTGAGATGCTAATGCCTGACATAATTGGTGTGCTAGCAATTTGCTGGCCTTATCTCCATGCTCATAGAACTGGGACTTTGTTTGTAGGAGAAGTTCAGTAGCACGTTGTGTCGTCAAAACATCACATTCTGCCTGTATACAGAGGCGCTCTTTATATAGCTCTGGAGTTTTGTAAGTGGCATACAACCAGATATACGTTGTGTCAGCCTAGTCAATTTTTCCCTTCCAAGTTTCTTCTCATAACCTGTATAGGAGATTATTTCGCCCCCTGATGTATGCCTTTAAGGCCTCCCATAGTACAGAGGCGGAAACATCGGGTGTTTTATTAAGGCTCACAAAGAAATCAATTTGTAGTGAGACAAAGTTAACAAAATGATCATTTAAAAGTAAGCGTGTATTGAGACGCCATGGCGCATGTGTAGAATTAAAGGGATAGTTTTTTTTTTTTTTAAGTGGGGTCATATAAAGTACATATCTATAGTCGGTCTGTTCCCTACCGTAATCACCGATCAGCGCAGCCTCAGTTTGGAGGAGCAGAGAGCCGCTCCAGCCCAGATGCTCAGCTTTGTACTGCAGTGAACGGGGTCCAGAGAAAAAGCGAAATTAACCACCTAAAACAAGGCTCACCCTTCACATCGCTGTCAGACCGGCCGGTCTGACGGCGATTGAAAAGCGGTGTGAATTTTCCCTATACAACGTATACTTGAACTGTTATAGATTTTTTAAGGTGAGCCTTGTTTTAGGTGGTTAATTTCGCTTTTGCTCTGGACGGCGTTCACTGCAGTACAAAGCTGAGCGTCTGGCTGGAGTGGCTCTCTACATCTCCAAACTGAGGCTGCGCTGATCGGTGATTACGGTAGGAAACAGATCGACTATAGATATGTACTTTATATGACCCCACTTCAAAAAACCCAAACTATCCCTTTAAAGTTCTTAAAGCATATATTCATAGTAATAGGGGCGTGATACAAATAACAATAGCATCATATTTACAGTTGGATACCAATGAGAGTAGTCTATTATCAACCAAAAAATAATCAATGTGGGTAAAGGTGTGATGGACCTGAGAAAAAAAAGAATATTCCCTCTTAGAGGGGTTAAAAAAGTGCCAGACATCGGTGACAGCAAATTCCTTCATAAAGGACTGGATTACCTTAGCCGACTTCGATGGCGCGCAAGCTCTGGGGGATTAATGGTTCAGCTGAGGGTCAAGCCAGCAATTAAAGTCTCCACCTAATATTAGGTGGTGTGACGACAAATCAGAAAGATTTTTAAAAAAGGCGTTTAAAGAAAGCATCGTCGTCATAGTTGGGAGCATAAATGTTAACCAAAACCACCCGCATGTTATGAATCTGGCCGGCCACTATGATAAATCTACCATTAGGGTTGGAGATGGTGCTTGAATGTACAAAGGAAACAGATTTATGTAACAAGACAGCGGCACCCCGAGATTTGCCTTGAAATGAGGAATGATAAGTCTAACCTTCCCATCCCCTCATCAATTTAGAATGGTCTGAAAGCTTGAGGTGGGTTTCTTGCAAAAAAATTACATGGGCACCAAGATGGTGAAGATGTTGCAGTATCTTAACTTCGTTTTATTGGATTATTGAGCCCTTTACAGTTGAGGCTAGCGAATCTAATTGCACACACACTGGATGATGTTGCATTAGATGGGGTCATAGCCAGCTAACAGGAGTATTATGTAAGAGTGATGATCTGAGGCAAAGCTGAAAGTGAAAACTTGACTGATGTGAGACAAAAAGAAACAAAACAAAACGAGAGGGAAACAGAAACAAAAGCATAAAAACAAACACATACCTATCTTATTGAACAATAATACAAACATTATGCAATAAAGAACACTTAAAGCATTTCACAATCAATTGTGTCATAACAGTAAGGGACCTATAGTGCTATAGTTTTTCCTGAGGTAATCCTGCATTCAGGTGGTCACCATGAGCCATGTTGAGGAAAATCAAGAATGACAGTGTTAAACAAGAAAACAATATCGGTGTCATTTCAGAACTGTAGTTCACTGAACACATTTGAAAAACAAGACATCTAGGATGGATGACCAGTGTAGTCCTCAGGACTAGTAACAGTAGCAGCCCAAAAGCAGGTAAACAAGTTTACTAAATAGTATCAGGAGTGACTCCCTTTTTTTCTTCTCAATGAAATGTAAAGCCAGTGTCGGATCCTCAAACCTGTGGGTTTGCCCACCGGGCAGAGTGATGCATAGTTTTGGCGGGTAAAGAAGACCAAACTTGACGTTTGGGCAGGAATGGAGCTCCCTCTTCACCGTGGCAAAGGCGGCCCGCCTCTTAGCCACTGCTGGGGTGAAGTCGATGTAGATTGAGATCCTTTTGCCCATATAGGAAAGCGGGGAGGCTTCTTCGAAAGTTAAAGTATTTGTAATGGAAATAAGACAAAGGAAACATGAAATGTGTTTTCTGGAATTGGGCTTGGGGCTTCAATCTAGATCAGTAGGTCATATTGGGACTAAAAGCAATGATAGTAGAGGGACAGCTGTGGAGGAGGACAAACACTCCAACGGGCTGCTGTGTTAGTGGATGTTACGACCAGGGCCTTGGGGAAACCCTCTCGCAACATGAGTATGAGACTCCCCTCTTCCTGTTCCCCAAACACCACCAGCAGCCAGCGTTATAACATATTTTTATTCAAAACAAAGCATGTACACAGTCACACAAATGCTGGCAGTCTTGGACAGCAGAGGAGAGCCCACAGGAACTGGGAGGAGCCGGCCTTTAAACTTATGGCTCCAGGAAAGAAGCCAATCAGCTCCACAGGGCAACCTACAATCAGACACACCTGCAACCAATCTCACACACTCATACTCATACTCACACAGGTAAAAGAGGGATAAAAACAGACAAATATAAACATTTATGACCTCTAGGGTCGTAACAGTGGAAAACAAATGATGCTAAGTAGTAAGTTACAGAATTAGCTGTTGTAAGAGTTTAATGTTTCTACAATGTCAGGAAGTGTCACGATAGAATCACACGTGCATAAAGTCCCTATTTTTCAGGCTTGTCACTTCAAAGGCAGCCATGTTTTTCACCTGATCTTGATCATTTATTTAAGAAATCGCTTACTGAGTCCCCTCAATCTGTACCCATTTTACTGTCGATACGGTCAACATGTAAAAAGTTCTTTTCATATTACCTGTTTTAAAAACAGTTCAGAATTATGTAAAATCCATCATGGTGGACTTTTATGTCCCTTTGAGGTTTAAACCCTTATAAACTGGCAAAAAGTCAGAAGGGTAGTGCAGCCAAATGATTCCAAAATTTGCTCTTTGCATTTCTGTAATATACTGTCATTGCATGCAACAAAAACACATTTTCTGTATATCTTGTTGATGATTCAGAGGGTGATGCCCACCAGTTTCTTCTTGTTGCTGCGTTTCTTCCTACGAGTGGATGGAGTGCTGATTAGAATAAATGACACACGACTGTATCATGAGGCAAGTTGATTTCTTTCAGCAAGGACTAAGTGAAGTGCAGGTTTTTATAATGAGCAAATTATAGAATTGATTATTAATCCACAGTGACCATGATAAACGCTCTACTGATTAATTAATTGTTAATTGTTTTGATTCCAGGCTGGTAAGAATTACATGCAACGAGAGTTCAGCACAAGGGAAAGCAAAATAGCAGAACTGAAGGTAAGCACTGTCATCAAGTTTATACATCTGTTACAAATAAAGTTTTAAGGGAGCAATTTGGAGCAGTTGGGTGTAATGTAGAAACAAGTAGGGGGCTGTACTTCATGCTTTCTCTGTGTTTTCTTCAAACCCTTTTGTTGTTCATGAATTTTTTTGTAAAACCATTATTGCAAGTTGTTAAAATTGTAAAGACCAAACCAATTACTACTATATATGTATTTAGGTACACATATATTTATCATTGCTCAGTTGCATTCTTTTGTTGCAACTGAGCAATGGTAAACACTTGGAGGTATTTGGGCTGCCCATGACTAAGAATTTTCCTAGGGCTATTAGTCATCTAGTCGTTCACATGTAATAGGCCTATATTTTATTCACAAGTGCATTTAACCCACTGAGCTAGACACCTGTTAGTTATGCTGTCAGCAAAGCAGTAATGATTGTAAATATGTTGTTCAGCCTGGAGAGACTGAACACTTCGATTTTCAACACAGTATAACATCTCATTAATTTGTGAGACCAACGCAATAATTTAAAACAAGCGTTAAAACTATTAATTTTACCACTTGCATGACGCATGCCACCTTTTAACAACACCAGCAAAGCATGAACAATACTATTTTGAGTATGATTTAGTTGGAAAAATCACAAGGAGACTGTCGGAACATTTTGTCAGCATAACATCATCAACTTGCCCCATAAACGTTTAAAACCAACACCGTAACATATGAATGATAAATAAATTAAATGCAGCCTGTAATGTTGAAAAATATTTTTACCTTTATTAAAAAATATAAATCATAAAACAAGTGAATCATTTAAGAAAAGATATTTAAAACGTAATTTCGCATTTTTCTGGTCCAAATTCAAACAAAATAAAATAACATAGGCTAAACGAAACAAATGTAATTGTTATTATATTGAAAAATGTAAGGCAAACATCATAAAGCAAAATAAATGAAAAATACCATAAACAAATGAATAAATAGGTGCAAACTGAAACAGAGAACTAGCCCCAGCATTTAAAGAAAACAAGATCAGAACAGAAGCAAATGACAGTAACGCACGTGTTGTTCAACAACTACAATAGCCCACCTGACATAGTCAGTTTTGCCCCCTCCACTCTGAGTCTGCTCATATTATGAGAAAGCAACACAAGTGTGTCCATGTTGTTGGGGAGAAGGCAGCTCCATGTCCTGCACACAATGAAGCCCACCTTGGAGAAGATGCGCTCCGGTGGTGTGGACGTGGAAGGGATAGACTGTACACACTAAGCTGCTCTGGCAAGTTTGGATATCGTTCCTCATTTTTTTTGCCATCATGCCAGTGGACCCCCATCAATCTTTGTTCGGCCCTCTAAGTATCTCTTTATCTCACCATTCTCTCCTGCCTGCTGCTCTTCATCAGTAGCCATCAACATGGATATTTCCACCCACTTTTCCTGTTTCTTTGCTGAGGGGCCAGGCTCACTGTCCTCTCCACCACGGTCCTGAACAGCAGCAGCTTCCGCTGGTGATAAGCTCTCAGCCAGATCCTACATCATTTTGTATGCCTCGTCCCAGCATCAAGGAATGACAAGCTCCTTAAACCTGGGTCTAGGACGGCAGCTTGGGTGTATATGCAGGTCTCCATATTACCTGTGAGCTCCTATCTCTTATCAACTTACTCTGTGAGCTAGGGCTTTGACTTTTGGCCAAAAATCATATTCGAAGTTCGTTTGTTTATTAATATTAATATTCGAATATATTCGAATATTTATTAATAATATTTTGACCATTAAATGCATTCAGTAAGACCTATATTCGTATCAAACTTAAGTTGTACATGTTCTGTCCACCAGAGGGCAGTTTATCAATCAATGTCAATAGGCAGGCAATAATGTTTTCAGAAGAAAAACACAAGACTGTTTTTTTTACTTTCTTAAAGTCAGACAATTCCTCCTCTTCCAGCATGCCGGGATGTAGTGTTTACAGGTGGGCTCTCAAGTCGCGTGGTATGTGACTTTGGTCATACATATTTTACATATCACTTTGTCCTTAGTCGATTTTTCCCTGTTACTTTGGGAACCCAACGTTTCGCCACACGGATGGTCTGGAGTGTAGATTTGGAACTCCTCAGGCGTAGTTGTTGTAGGCTTTGGCGCGGCCATTGTTCTGTAGGCGCTAACCAGGACGCTAACGTCAGCTACAGGAGCCCAGATGACCCAAGGTTCTCCCCAGACGGTGTAATAGCGGCGCTGCGCCACTATACTCATGTTCAATGTTAGCTGCTTTATAGCGGGTGTTTGTGGGCTGCCGCGGTCTTCTCGTAGTGAATAACAAGTTTCCGACGAGGTCCGACGCCACAAAACCAAGCTACTAACGAGACAGTGCCGTGTTATGAACTACGGGAGCCCATGAGGAGCGATCTCCGCCCCGCTGACGGCGAGGAGCGCTGCTCTACCCCCCCGACCGTGCGCCACTACACTACAAATTTCTGGTGAGAACCCTGTGACCGTTAATAGCCTTGCTAATGAGCTCACGATTCACAACTTCACCAGGCATGAAAAAGCCTTGGAATCTAAATTGAAAACAACGTTGACAAGCAAACACGTTTACAAAAAATAATGCCCATAACAGGTTCGAATATTAAGGGCTGCCTAATATTCGTTCGAATATCTTTATTTTTGTAAATATTCGAATTATATTCGAATAACGAAGTTCGGAGTCAAAGCCCTACTGTGAGCTTCTTCTTCATTGCTTTCAGGGCCGGGGGGCATGTCTTCATGTTTATCAACTTGGGCAGCGTGGCAGACAGCAATGCATTTTCCTGTTGCGACAGCAGCTCGGTGAGAGCTTCAGCACCAGGATAATGTCCTTCATTGGGCACATATGAGATCTAGATCTCGATCAGATGGGTGGGTGATTGCGGAGTCGGAAACTACAGCTGGAACTGGTTACCTCTGTTCAAGGAGATGCTCCAGCATTAAGTACGTGGTGTTCCACCTCGTCAAAACAGTGGCTCGAGAGATCGGATCTTGTTTCAGAGCTGCGTTTATGCACAACTGCAAAGTGTGCCCATCACAACGAACATGCACATTTCCCAGGGATGGGTCTTGAGACAGATTTGCAGTGCACAGCACACCATATTAGCTGCTTTGTGTTGTACAACTGCGACCCGCTTCTCTACAGTAATCACAAAGGTTGCTCTGCTGTGTTGGCAGCTGTGTGGCTCAGCACTTAAGTTTCTTGCACGAATGAATGCAGCCACCAGTCATCGGAAATAAAGTGAATGACAAGTAAAAATCTGCAGTGACTGTCATGTTACTCTCCATCTGGTTTGGGGTCCATGTGTTTGTGTGAAACTGACCAGCGTACATTTTAATTTAACTGTTGCTTTCGTGTTGTTTTATTTGCTTGTAATGGCATGTTATGGTGTCACCTTTGGGTAGGCTGTAAGCTGGCTTAAAAAAATTCCACCAGTTGTCTTAAACCTTCAACGCTGACAATATTGACAGGTCTCATGTCAATAAAATTGTCAGTTTTGTCCGGGATATCTCTCTTCCTTTTAATCGGCAAGTGGTGATTTCAAAATCAGTTTTTGCTGCATCAAGATCAGCCTTGTGGATGAAGTTGAGGTCGCTGACTCTGCAGTAATCTCTGCAGTATAGTACCTAATACAGCTTTTGCTTAAATGTTTTAGATGATACGCCATGTTTGTAGTCAAGGAATGATAGGCAAATGTTTGCCTGAGTTTACATGTCACCTTCTTTGGGTCATCTTTCCCTCAAAATGTTCCCACACTTTGGATTTCCTGTCCTATTATAGTTTGTATTATGCTGGTTATGATTATTAAAATGTTACGTCTGCTATGATGTAATGCATTTATTTACTCTGTCTTTTAGAACGTGCCTGCTGCTCTGTACACTGATCCTAATGAGATCGCCCAGCATTTAACCCTGAAGCTGACCGAGTGTGAGAAGCTGGAGCTTCCGGTGATGCAGCCTCAGACAGCTGATAATGAAGTCCTTCAATGAGGGGCACATTGATTAGTTGCATGATAAAAACTTTGAATAACAGTCTTAAACTACATCCTCAATCTTACAGTAACGTCACCAGTGATCTCCCCTTCAAAGATCTGTACAGGAGTAGTTTTTATATGCGACCATTATGATGATATGTTCTTAAAACTGAAACCTGACTTTAGACAGTTCCTGTATGATCACAGTGCAGCTCGAGACATTGTAAAATCATAGAAATGTTAACCCCAGTTTAAGACTTTGATCTAGCTCCTGGCTTTGTCCATATTTGAACAGATTTTGTTTTATGATATATTTTTCACCGTCAAGTTTCATCAGCATTTTGACATAAGGCTTGGTAGGGTAGCTGTTTCAATGCTTGTAATTTTAGTGTGTCGAAAGATGTTTGCAAAAATAAATGCAAAACAGCACTGCATTTTCAGAAAACAAAGTCTATGAGAATTTCTGTAAATATGTCTACTGTATTTTCTATGGTGACTAATGGAAGGTGAAAAAAACAACTTACTTTTGTGAGGCAAACACTTCCAGAATCGATGTGAATATGTCAACCATATGGCCAAATAAATTTGTTTGTGCAAATATGTATAATTTCCTTTGGTTTTGCTGAATTTTGTTTTCCTTTGATATAATGGTTCACTTCAGCTGTGCAAAACACTGTCAGAAAGGGTTTCTGATCCAATTTCATCCAACATCCACCCCAGATAAAACTCAGTCACAGCTAAATGTTTATATGCAAATCAACCTGTGACCTGTGCTTTCTTTGGCAATGTCAGCATAGAGCAAATTTGGTGATTTGGTGTTTCAGTAGGAATTGGGACTCGTGTAATGTAACACAGAATGGACAATCGATGACATCAGTGAAGTGGGATGTCTACACGGAGCCCAAAGGATACTAAAAGACAATACCCACCCAGTCATAGTCTATTCACCCCGCTGCCATCTGACAAAAGATACAGTATCTGCTGTTGCACTATCAGACCACAGAGCAACTTCATTGCTCAGACTGTGGAACTGCGCAACCCATAAAGGGACGTAAACATTTCTCTTGTTCACGAGAAAGGTTTCTTGAGCCTTTTCATCATTATCGATGGTAGAAATCCAAGATTAAATCAAAGAGTATTCAAGATTGAATGGCCTACTGTTCATGTTTCACCAATATGATCTTAGTTTTCATTTAGTTTGTGTGGGAAATTGCTGAAGTGGAAATGACTGTGCTGTCAAGGTGCAGTCTCCGCAGTCAGCTCTCACCACTCCTCACTGTGAGTCCTAATCATGATGCAGGCCCAGTTCACCGTCACTACACTTCAATGAATAAATAATGGTCACCTATCAAACTTCCATTTTCAGACGGTATCCCAGGCTGAGGGATACCACTGATTGTCGTGCATAATTTGGGCACTTGTGAAGCAGTCAGTCTGACTGTACACATGAAAAAGTTTCTTGTGCTCACCAGAGAGTTTCTGCCGAGAAAAGTTTTTTTCTTTCTTTCCCAATGTCCCTTTATGGGCTCCAAAGGAAACGGTACCAAGACAATACATTTACAGTTTCACTTAATCAACTTACTTGATTTTTATATATGTCTATGTCAACAACAGACTAAGAGAGTTGATGAATGCTGCAAAAACACCTGTTTTGAACATTCCACTGGTAAACAGGTTCATCTGTAACAGGTGTCAGTAGCGTGATTGGCTATAAAAGGTGCATTCTCAAAAGGCTCAGTCGATCACCACATTGTCACACACACTGTATAGTATAAAGGTTATCACTACATGAGCTGAGGAACACTTTGTAAAAACCACTGTTGTTAAAAAAAGGTACATTTGCAAATTATGATTATTTTGTTGATTACACAGGATCCAAGATCTTTGGGAATCTGGGTTGTAATTTTTTCCTTTTTTTCTCTTTCCTAATATGCATTGTTTCTGTAGATGTTCTGAGGGGGTAGCCCTCTGACCTCGTGAAAAAAAGGAAAGATAATAATAGAGTTATGCATTTCTCATTTCGACAAGAGAGTTTTTCTTTTCCTTATATAAGCACCCACTGGAATAATTTTCAGCCTTCTGATTCGTGCCCTGTTTCATCACTTCGTTCACTTCATTCCTTGTTCCCACTTTATCTATATTTAGATTCATTCTTTTGATTTTTTATTGTGTTTGTCACGTTTGGACTCTGTTTCCGTGTTTGTAACTTGCTCCGTTGCTGAATAAAGTTGGGACAAAAAACAAAACAAAAACAGACGGGCAGCAACATGGCGCACACAGACACTCGCTTCACACACAAAATTGCCCAATCAGCTATCGCCATTCCTGACAACTGGCCAATCACGGAGCCCCCTCAGCCTGATAACTATTCAACATGGAGACAACAGTTGAAAAGCTGGAAGCAATGGTAAGCTCCGTGTGAAACTATTTTATTATCTGCATCTTGCCAAAAAATATCCGTTTGAACGATTCCCGGGACAACCTCAGAGCTCATCGATTATCGACTGGTTATTTATACGGGATGCCTAGAACAGTAGGAGCAGTCAGGTCATGGCTTTCTGTACTGGAACACAATTCAAATTCCATTGCGCCATTCAGAGGGCCTTTCTGCGGAAGTTACCGTCCGAGCACAGATGTGACAGTCATCCGTCTGAAGGCTCCAGGTAGACGAAGCCTTCAGACGTCGACTGCAGCAGCCTCACACACACGTCAGCTGCTGGTCGTTGTTCTGAAGTCAGGCCAGCAGTCAGTCCTCACAGCTGGTCACAGTTCAGCAGTCTGATCGAAGGCACTTAGTAGTTGGCGCTCAGTGATAGCCTTCTCCAAAGAAAACCAACTTTTCTCACTGTTGTAATACTACCACTCCTCCTCCTCCCCTCCTCCCCTCTCCTCCTCTTTTTCAACGCAATACTAACACAGTGAGATTTATGATGAGTAAGAATCCGTCATGTGACTAAAATGGCTAAAATGTCATCACCATGCTGTAATGCCACCTATATCACCAGGAAAAGAAAGACAAATCCAAAAATCTAAGATGATATACACATAGCCTCATACAGTGATAACTATATAGTAGTGATATATTTCCCTGCCCAGTGGCAAGATATCCAGTTGTTTAACAGTTGGCACCAATGGGAGTCGATAAATAAAAACTTTGACTTGCTGGTGGCACAAAAGAAAAACGCAAGGAATTACCAAAAGTCATTAGGATTCATGGTGTGGACCACAAGTATGGTGTCTGTACAAAAATCCCTAGCAAAAGTGGTAGACCACGTGACAGACAGACCAACTGACACCATTGCCATAAGGCCAATTTGCTAGCATGATGTCCTTTTAAGAATAAATGAATACTCAAAGCATATTAAACTGCACATTTAGTATGTATTTTATGACATGAGACCCATTCACAAGTCACTAAGCTTCGAGAAAGCTTGACCTTTAGCTAAGCTAGTCCGCTGTATCTCCAGGGAACCTGTTATACTGCACTGGTGGTGACCCTGCTAGAAAATCAGTGCCATGCAGTGGACATGCTTAGTTACCACAAAAGGAAATGCTGAAGCTGTTGGCAGGTGCTCTGACTTTATTGCACTACTGTATCAGACAGCTAGCAGTGCAATAGTATTGTCAAAGCATCTGAAAACTGCCAAGACCAGCTGCTCTGTATACTTTCACATTTGTAGACTGTATCAAGTCAAGTGGACCGGATAGATGGACCATGTCATGGTCTGATGAGTGTGTGAGAGTGCAGTAGGCCCAGGCTCGGCTGGTGAATCCAATAATTGAAAATGAACAGTATACAGATTGAGTAATTGTAAATAGATCTGTACATCACTTTGTTGGATACTAACCTACTCTGTCTGAGTTTGTCCTGCACTCCACATGGTCACATGATCAGGCTTCTTCCAAAATGCTTGGATCAATTATTGATAACTGCTACACTGCCAGAATGCTTTATGCTGCAGAATTTCTTTAAAATAAGCCCGTTTAGTAAAGTAACTCTGTCTTAAGTTATTGTATAGCCATTTACAACACATGTCATTTTGTGCGATTTGGAGCTCCCCAAAGTTTCTTGGGCAGCAAGTGTTCTGCTGCATTGTGGGGATCTCCTGTTGACACTCCCAGAGGGCTTTGGTGAAAAGGGACCATGGGATGGTCAATACAAATCCCAGATCTGTAACAGATTGTCAGACCTAATGTAGATGGTAACTCCAACCAAAAAGGTGTTGAAAACATATATAACAGCGTAATCCTAACCTTAACCTGAAGTTATATGGAGCAGAAACAAGTGACAGAGACACCATACACTCTGCCATGAGACACATCAGTATGACTCCGAAACTGACTGATTAAGGTAAAAAGTTACATAATGTTGCTTTAACATTATACTTTTGTTTAATAAAAAAAAACAGGACTTGGTATCATTACTAAAACCCTGGTAACGTATCAACATGGTATTGAAAAAAGTTTGAAAAAAAGATTTACTGAGCAGCATAAAGCAGGGGAATTGTCCAATACACTATCAGAGAGTAAAGCTGAGTTTCTTTGCAGTTCCAGAAGTCAGAAGCAGACCTGGAATACATTGAAAAGCGGCTAAAGCTGGAGTTCATCCACCACACTGCAGAGAATGGATGTCCTGCTGAGGTGGGCACTGAACTACAACATCTATCCTAATATTTGATTTTTAATTGAATTTAAGTATTAATTCAGATGTTGGTATTTTAGCTAATGGGATTTTAGCTGTGATCTTGCCATTGACGACTTTTATTGGAGATTGATGACAAAAAATAGCCAGATCAGAGGCAGATCATTAACCATGATCGTTATGTCAGCACTGTTCAAAGCCACGATTCAGAAACTCGGGGATAGCTTGCCAGCATGTTGTCAACAGCTGCTGGATATGTAGCAGGCTCTGGATGGATCTGGATGAGTCATGAAAGGATCAGGGAGCCAGGAACACTATACAGCCAATCAATCAATCAATCAATCAATCAATCAGTCAAACTTTATTTGTATGAGATTTTTCATATGTCAAAGTAGCACAAAGTCTTAACACAGTGAGAGCAAGAAAAACAATAACACAATCCTCCCACACACACATACATACATGAAAAGCAATATAGAACAGGAACTGAATAAGTGCCGTCTTATGTAAAACACAGTCATTAAGTCATTCTACAGAAACAGGCTTTGTCTGACTCTTCTAAATGCAGAGAACAATCATTGAAGCGCCCATAAAAACCTGCTGATGAAAGTGCGGCCCAGTGGCAGTCGCAAAATGTCTCCTAATAAAACACAGCTGGAGATGTTCTAGAAATGATTACTTGTATCCAAAAAGGTACAAACAATGGAACATATTTTTACATTTAACTGGTGTAAAATAATACCTGTGTAAGATCTAGTAGTGTACATTTTAATCTGAGACCACAGTTTTCAATACACGATGTGAACTGTGCCACAAAGCAACTGAAGCCGGATGCTTTAACATAAGCAAGGCTAATGATTAATACTGTGCCCACAGGAGAACCCAGTGTTGATGCTGGAGAACCTGAAGGCCATCAAAGCCAAACACACGGCATTATGCTCTCAGGTGAGGGATATTTCAGTTGCCCAGAAAGAGTCCATGGATTCCATCAGAAATAACCTCAGCGGCGTCATGAAGCTGATCCAACACTTCCAGCAGACTACTGATGTAGAGGTACCCTCACAAACACAGCACTCACTCTTTAATCACAACCTTATCTAGTCATAGTGTATATAGAGGAGAGTGTTATGGCAGGTGTTTCATATTATCAGGCTTTTGTGAAAGTCACACAGCTGTACAAAAGACTTTCACTATAATTATATTGCTAATGTCTACTTCTGATTAACATGATTGAGTTGAAAGGTGGAAAAAAAGAAACAAACTTTCAATCAATGTCGCAGAAGTTTGGCAAAATAAGATGTGGTACATAAGCCTTTTCCAGGCATGCACTTTGAAATGTATAATGTTTTGGCAGTTACAAAGTCTCTGTTGCTATAAAAAATGCCAACGCCAACCTCAGAGCAACTAGAAAATCACAAGTTTTGGCAAAGATTTGGATAATGCAATTAGGCTTTCAAGCTTGATTATTTTGCAGGAATTTAGCCATTGTAATGTCAAGGCTCGTGTGTGCACTGGCATGTTAAGCGTTGCCCATGATCTCTCTATAAAAGCAAGAAATCTCTGTCTGTCTGTCTGTCTGGTGTGTCTGTGTGCGTCTGTGTGCCTCAAATATTCCTGCAGATCAGGATCAGATTGACCTGAGATTTTTTAACATGGCTGCTGTGTGGTTTAAGGGTGTGCAACGTCGGATTTGTTTGGACTACAAAGATACCGTTAATAAATTATTGAATAAATGCTTCACGAATTCCGCTACCATTGTCAACCATAGCCACCATAGCCATCATAGCCACGTGCGCACCAGAGCCAATCACTGCAGAGCCCACCCCCACGCCCCACCTCCTGAGTCGACAGACGCGCTGGTGCGTCCAAATCACGGGACCAATTTAAGATGATGAAGCAGCAAGATGCAGCCTCCGCGATTCTCGGTTCTGACGTATGTGTTGGTGTGGCCTACTGAACTATATGCCAGTTTTTAAATCGTGTTGATAGGCCAAGTAAAACTGGACTTATGATAAATAATGTCCGTCACGCTTTTCCACGAACATTGCTGTCACGTTTGCTTCGCATTTGGTGCAGGAAGAAATGGTCAAAACGGGCTTCTCTCACGAAAGTCTCCGCAAGCAGGAAGTTTTTGCAAAAAAAAAAAAACTGTGCTACTCCCTTTCCTATTGGTGGAAAAAAGGCACCACACCAACCAATCACAAAATTATATGGCAAAGCACGTGATTTGGTTGCTGAGGCGGCGAAAGAGTGACAGCGACAGTGAGTTGCTAGTGTGTTATGTAGTGTTAGGTGTAGTGTGTTTAGTGTGTAGTGGAGTCGTTTTTTTGTTTGAGTCAAAACAATAAGGAGACTGCTGAATGTGGAGCAGACAGTGCACCTCTTCACTGAGCTGGAAGGAGCTGAGGGACGCCTGAGACTGAGGCATTGCCTGCATTTAAATGTAAACAGTTACATATAACTTTGTAAGTTTCAAACACTTATGCACAAATTTAGCAAACAACAATTTATATTTGCATTATAAGTAATAAAAATGGTTTGTTAAACAAATTTGTGGTTTTCACAGTAAAAAAAACTAACTTTTTCCTACTCGGATTTTATGTTTTTTGTGATTTTAGGTCCATTGTGTTAATACAGTATGTCAAAATGAAAAAATAACTGTACAGTCACACATGTGAGGTTGTGCTGAAAATAATAACACCAAGCAAGGCAAGGTAAATAGTTCATAAGGTGAAATATTATGGCAAAATCAAAAATAGTCAAAAACGGACAATTATACCCTGGAATATCGAATTTCACAACAAACCTAAATATCCCCGACGTCCCACCTTCAAACACAGCCTCATTTGGCCATCCATGAAAAGCTACTTAACCTCCCACTTTTCTATAGGAATACATACTTCCTACAGGCAATGCACTAGCTGTGATTGATTTAAAGAAATGCAGTTGAGCCACAGCAATTTTTCCCCCCACAGCAGAATGATAATGGGTTCAACCCTCTCTCCAGCACTGGCACAGCACTTAAACAATGGAGAAATGTGGAGGTCTGGCTATCCAACATTCAGGCGCTTTTTATAAATACATACATACATACATACATACATACATACATATATATATATATATTAGGGCTGTCAGTTTAATGCGTTAAATAGATTAATTAATTACATTGCAAATTAATGCGTTATAAAAATTAACGCAATTAATTCTGAGATTCTGAGTGGCAATTCAATGCGGGAGCATTTTAAATTTGGCCCATTGAATGACCCGTAGGCTTCTTGGCAGTGGCACGTCACTGTAGCACTCACACTGAGCAGAGTGATAGAGTTAACAGTTTGTCTCTATGGCACTGGCACTGAGGAACTTGTTCTGGACTTGTTCGTCACTTCCCACCTGCGTCGCTAGTAGGGCTGTAACAATACACGTATCGAGGCTGAAATCGTGACACTCAGATCCACGAACCTGTCTCGCGCTGTGAGAAGGCAGAATCGCGACACACCTTCCAGTCCAGATCAGCCCTATGAGCTGTAAGTAACACTACATTAACACCGCAGCGGTCGTTCGCCAATTCTCCGCCAATGTTCGTTCACGCAGAGCGAAACACCGCTGTAAAGACGAACCGCTGCGTAATTCACACAGAAAGCCGGCGCTACGGCTCCTAAAGAGACGTGACGGTATACGTCATGTTGATGACGTGTGTGTTTTCAAGGGGTTTCCCTGGTGTCTCCCCTGTCACTCAAAACCGACGGAGACTGTCTTCCGGGGTAAAGTTCACTGAAGTCTCGGTCCGGAGGGCTGACCGTCGCGGAGATTTTTTTTTTCATCAGAAACACTCTGTGAGGTAAAGTGTTTTTGCCGGTGACAGACGCATGGTAGAAATGTGACGAGGAGTCTGTAGGATGGGCGAGAGGAAGGACGCTTCTCCACGTACAGCTGTGGTATTTTTAACTTGTTGCCAAAGACAGTTACAGTTGCTATGTTACCTTAGTTTGGTTCTGTAACGTTGTTTTGTGGGACAATTCTCTGTATTAAGTTGAGTGAAGGATCTGTGCAGACCATCAGATAGACACGCCCTCCACAATACTGCACCTCTGATACTAGGCGAGTT
Organism: Diplodus sargus; assembly: GCA_903131615.1. NCBI lineage: Eukaryota > Metazoa > Chordata > Actinopteri > Spariformes > Sparidae > Diplodus > Diplodus sargus. Next base: position 189,279 of record CAEMYA010000165.1, on the reverse strand, counting down.
TAAGATCACGCAGTGCTGTGCAGCGCTGCCTAAATCGTGATGCATGCTGGTTAAAATGTGTCCACGATGACCTGGATGGGAGTGGTTTCTGCTTCGCATCCGATGTCACATGACCTTCAGTTATCGCGGGAGCGAGGTGGCTGCAGAGCAGTTGCGCAGTTGTTCTCCAGGTACTGCGCGACACTAGACCCACCTTCATGACGTCAGGACTTTGCCCTAATTGGCTCTCATCTACGCTGATGTGTATGACGTGTGTTTCAATGAATTTCCATATTCATAAGCGCCTCTTTTCTACTCAAATATCACATACTTTAAGATAAGTAACAGCCGTGTGGCCGCAGCTATGGGATAGTCAACATGAATAAACCTATGAAATCCTTCATCTAACGCAACAACCCTGAAAGATGTCGTCAATAAACTGCTCAGTTCTGTCAGCTTAGGGTGATGATGGAGAAGAACTGCTGTGTCCAGTGTTATCTGTACTATCCACTCTTATTAACCCTTTCTGTTCCCGTCACATTAGCAAAACAAAGAATTATCCTGAGCTATTCTGTGTGTGATGAGATGGCGCAGCGGGACAAGGCATCTGATTCAGTCATTTGTTCTGATTATTGTATTTCATTCATTCAGTAAAATGTATTTCATTCATTGTGAATGATGTTGCTATAAGAAAATGCATCATCTTATGTGTCTATAGTTATGCTTATTTGTTAAATGGAGTCAGCAAATTTCCCTCAGCTGTGATATAATCATGCACTTAAGCACAGTTGTCTTCATAATAATTAATAACTGTTGTAATTGTACTGTATTGTTATTGGGCAATACTTACTATACTGTACCAGACAGACAAAGCTCAAATGTATTTAATGGTGACATTACAAGGATAACAGAACATGAGCATTTACAGTAAGACAACATTAAATTATTCATGTACTGTTGATGCGCCACTGTGTCACCTATGAAGTGAAGCAATGACAAAATATCCAAATTTGAAGTTGTTGTATGTATGTATATATATATATATATATATATATAGATATATATATATACATACATACAACAACTTCAAATTTGGATATTTTGTCATTGCTTCACTTCATAGGTATATATATATATATAAAAACTATGTAACTTCATGAGACCGAAATGTTTCAATGTGGATTTATGAGACCAGCTTGCAATCTGAATACGCAGCAAAAAATGATGTAGCATATTATCAAATAGGAATGATATAAGAGTCACAGCCTTCTTTTGTAATTCTTCACACTGCTTGGTTCTGTCAGATGTTACTTTGACAGACTGCAGAATTCTATATTCTACATCGCTCCAGACTAACTCGTAGCCTCGAAATCAAGGATTTAGCCATTCCCCTCAGTATCACGTCTGGTAGACATGCCAAGACGTTATAGTGCAGCAAGTTATGTTACTACCTCTAAGGTGAAGTTGCAACCATTTAAAAAACACCATGGCAACTGCTGATATAGGAGACATATCAACTGAACTCTAACCCCCTCCTGCTTCTCTGAAGCTATGCTATATGCGTGTACCTTACATATCCATAGATGGCAGACAAAAACGGTGGACATCTCTGCTGATGCTATTATTTTTTATTTAACCTTTATTTAACCAGATAAAAGCCTGTTGAGATCAAGATCTCTTTCGCAAGGGTGAACCGGCCAAAAAGGTCGGCAGCACGAGACATAACATCATTTGGAGCTAAACTTCCATGAATTCTAAAGCATTGACTAGTGTTTCAGGGGTATTTGTAGCCTCAGACATGCAACCTTATTCAGTAGTGGAAAACCCTGGATTTAAACATTTTTATTAGCTTATTTGAACCACACTACGACATGCCATGCACAAAGGTGTTGCTCCATGTATAATCATGTGAAGGAAAGTTATTGGAGGTCTGAACAGTCCAGATTTAGTGGCCTCAGCAACAGATCGATGGACCTCCAGAGCAACACAGAGCTACATGACCATCATAGCACATTACGTTAATGATGATTTCGAAATTTGAAAATCCAGTCCTTCTCACTCGCTCCATCTACGAAGCTCACAGAATGAAAATTTGGCAGAAGTAGTAGAGTGCACAGTGCAAAAGAGAGTCACTAGATGGCAGGTACTTGACTTCCCTTCTTTTGTTGACCGTTTGACCGTTGACTTGTGAACTAAGTTATTGTTGCATTTATGTTGTTAATAAGTTATTTAATTTTAACAATAAGGCATTAGTGTGGTACATTGCAAATTAATAATGAATTAAAACTCATGACACCTTGTAGGCCATATTTTGAAATAAGAATTAAAAGAGTTATCATGGCATAAAACCAATTATCCTAGACTAGACCAGTCTTAAAATAGCATAGCCATCTGGGCTAAAAGAAAAGTAATTTTTTTAGGGTCGAATTGAATCCAGGATTTGGATAATCGTGACACCCCTACTAACTTGTTCCACCAGTAGCACTGTGCTACTTACTGAAAAATTTAAAGCAGCTCTTGCACAAAATGTAGGAGTACCACTAAATTGGCATGCAATATTATACACATTTTCATATTTTTTTATAACCACTGTATTACTAATAAACTAGTGCATTGTCCGTAGGAAATATGTGTTCCTATAGAAAAGTGGGAGGTTAAGTAGCTTTTTCATGGATGGCCAAATGAGGCTGTGTTTGAAGGTGGGACGTCAGGAATATATAGGTTTGTTGTGAAATCCGATATTCCAGGGTATAATTGGCCGTTTTTGACTATTTTTGATTTTGCCATTATATTTCACCTTAAAAACTGTTTACTTGGTGTCATTATTTTCAGCACAACCTCACATGTGTGTCTGTACAGTTATTTTTTCATTTTGACATACTGTATTAACACAATGGACCTAAAATCACAAAAAAAACATAAAATCCGATCAGAAAAAGTTAGATTCTTTTATTGTGAAAACCACAAATATGTTTAACAAACCATTTTTTATTACTTATAATGCAAATATGAATTGTTTGCTAAATATGTTATATGTAACTATTTACATTTAAATGCAGGCAATGCTCAGGTCTGCCTGAGCTCCTTCCAGCTGAATGAAGAGCTGCACTGCCTGCTCCACATTCAGCAGTCTCCTCATTGTTTTGACTCATTAAACAAAAAAACGACTCCACTACACACTAAACACACTACACCAAACACTACATAACACACTAACTATACACTCCAAACACGCTAAATGTCACAAAATCCCGGTCCAGCTCGCCGCTCCAGGTATAAATCTGCTTGTTTCTTACCATATGTCGTGGGCTTGAGCTCTGCAGTGATTGGCTCTGGTGCGCACGTAACTATGGCGGCTATGGTTAGCAATGCTAGCGGAATTTGTAAAGCATTTCTGAAATAATTTATTCATGTTATCATTGTAGTCCTAACAAATGCGACGTTGCACACCCTTGAACCACCCAGCAGCCATGTTGTAAGTCTCAGATCAGTCTGATGCTGATCCGCAGAGATATTTGAGGCACACACACACACACACACACACACACACACACACACAGACAGACAGGCAGACAGACAGACAGAGATTCCTGGCTTTTATGTTTTGACAAACAAATAGACAGAAACAATGTCATGTTTCAAAAGAAAAGGTCAATAAGTGAAGAAGAGCTTTAACAGAAAGTCATTAGAAAGTTGGCATGACTTTTTTAAGGGAGGCTGCAGCACCTCCTAAAACCAGGTACCATAGCTAAACCTAGACGAGCTGTATGAGTGAACACAAATGTCTGCATTATTTCCCCCAGACTTTACCCTGCCAGCTCCCCAGTAGACAATGGGCAGTCTCCTTTTGTGTGCTGCATGTGACTTTCCTGACTTGTTCAAATCAATAATGTGCTCTTTCAGATCAGTGCTGAGCTCCTTAGACTTTCCCATTGTAGTGTTTGTGGTTAAGTCTAATGGGTGTATCAAACAGGTCCAATTAAAATGGGCCCAGAAAAGTCAGCAGCTGTTATCAATCAGAATCAATCAGAAGAAGTTAAGAAGTCATACTACAAAGAAAACTACAAAGTCACACAAGTTTCTATAACCACTGAAATTGATTGTTCAAGTTGTTGTTTGTATGTTTTAGAGCCAGCAGATTTGGTCATGTTTTCAGAAGACCTATAATAAATTAATTACTTAACCAAACTTCATTAATGTTTGTGTTCCACTCATTACATTGCAGAAAAATGAGAGCTGTAGAAATCATGGGAACTCAAGACTGCCATGATATTAATGTTTTTTAGGAGTGGATGGACTTTTGACCACAACTATACGTATTTGTTTGGCTTCAGCTGTCTTAAATGTGAGAACATTTTATTTTTAGAATAAAAAGAATCTTTGAATCTAACTTGTTGATGAAATAACTAATCACTCATTCCTAACTTAAGAATGACAATAGAATATTCTGCAGGGTTTTTTTTTTGCACATGCACATTTCATATCCATTACTGACTGCCCAAGTAACAAAATGGCCACATTATTGCACATTGATAGGACATTGTCAAGCAGTATATTGTTTGATCCTGTTTTTGTGATGCAATCTGACTGAGAAAATCGGTCTCCGACTGACTAACTAATCAACTCTCAGGGTGCAGCCCTAGATGTGACATTGTTTTGCATGCATAGATAATGTGATATGGAAGAAGCATGCCATATATAAGTCAAACTGTTGACTGTGCCCTGTTAAAATGCTACAGGTTCAGCCACCGACAGAGTCAGAAAAAGAGTCCACGGAGCTCGTGGGTTCATCTTTTACTGGGACAGCAAGAGAGGTAAAAACCTTTTTTTGATAACCTTTGTGACAAGCATTTCCTTTGCTGCCTCATAACAGGAAAACAACATCACACCTCTGATAGCATGGCAAAACATAAGAGATCAGAGACCAGTGAAGCTGTTGCTTGTTAGACTGAGAGCACATGAGTTATGAAAGGGTTGAATTAAACCATAGGACCTGGGAAACTACTCAGAACTTCACAGAGTAGGAAAACTCGGCATGTTTTCTGACCACAAGCCAGTTTATGGTGATGAAGCAGCTTAGTTAAGGGTGGAGATTTGTGCTGAGCTACTACATTACAGAACCAGCTTGAGTTAAATGTAATGCTTCTGACTGTGCATCAGAAAATATGCCTCTACTCAATAAAACCATTATGGCTGCTTCATGAAGTCTAACATCCTTTGAGCCCCTTCAGGACTAGCTCATTACATTTATGACATTATCAAAATTTCTCTCTGTATAGTGTCACATAATGTACCTCTTTTTGTAGTTACGTAAGCTACAGAAAAAACTGTTTCAACCCCTCCTTTTTAGATAAAGTTAGCTGAAGTCCTGACATAACATCCAGGCTGACCTTTATTTCACCAGCATCTATTGATCAATACAATTCTCATTCAGCACGAGATTTTATCAAAGTTAAACCACAATTACATCAGGAATACAGGAATAGCTGTAGCTTCTGTGAATACTTACAAGCACAGCGTAGTCATTGTAACTTGGCTTGTTCATGTCCACAAAATGCACCAAAGCTATTTTCTAAATTATCTTTTTTATTTTTTATTTTTAATCTCTATCTGCACAGAAAAGAAAGAGCGTAGACTTGTCACTACATGGTCCCTGTGTGTGAAGTGTTGGGAACCCCAGCTGATCAGTTTGCCATATTGTTGTGCTGCTAGCATGCTGGACCAACTAGTGATCGTTTGTCCTCCCTGTTGTGTTGGATTAAAAATAATAAACAACCAGAACATCTGAGGCAGATCAAAACTGTGTTTTAAACTGGGGCAAAAGACCAAACCGACTGATCAGAAGTGAAACATTACGCTGCACAAGGGAATATCTGCCATGTACCCTCTATAGCATTTAGCCATGCTTAAATAACATGCCCAGCTACTGACCCGGCATGCCTCATACAGAGTAAATTAAGCCTGCCAGTCCTACAGAGATCATTGGTATCCATAGATTAAATAAAGTGTTTTCAAACTGTGCACACTGCAAAACTGAGTGAATACACATGACACATGCTGTTGCACTCCACTGTGGTTTCAGTCATTTGTGCTGGCAGTCTGAACACAAGCTACATTTCTCCAAAAGTTCAGTCTGTTACAGTTTTTTTCACCTGCGGCCAGTGCCGCTGTAGCATAAAAAGACAGACTGCCCTCATTCAAAAAGAATGGGAACACCTGAGTTTTTGCCGCAACACCTAATTTGATCTGAATGTAGCCTCACTGTAAAAAGTAGAACTATATTCATTATGACTTTGGCAACTTAGCCTAAAAATAGTGTTTTGCCTTATTAAAAATAATTTCAGAAACATGACCATGACAGGGTGGTGTGACATCTGTTGTAGTGGGAACTACCACAGAAGCAGTTTTGAGTACTTTGCTATGTGTTTACAGTATATGTTTGTCTGCGGACAGGTGTTTAGTTGATATGAAAATGATGGCTGGGGGTTTGAAGACGCGTATGGTCAATGCATGGTCTGCAGAATTTAAGAGGATGGCAAGTAATGAAGGGGACGTTGCCCAAACCCAATTAAGTCATGATTTACTGTATCAAAGGTTTAATCTTTGGTTATCTCACCATTAATTTTGATTTTCGGCTCTCCATTTTATTTCACAATCGATATTTGATTCAAACGATTCAATCTAAAAAACTGATTGAATGAATAGAAAACGGGGGACTGTTTTCAGTCTTTTGTCCAGTTTTCTGTGTGCTAAACCATTAATTGGGGTTTTTAATCTGCTGAAATACAATATGAGACACAACAGAAAATAAGATGAATGTTCTGCGGCCTTTTTATTTAAAAAAAATAACAGCAATAATTAATGAATTAATGAATTTGAAAGCATGCATGCATGTATGTCATATTATTAATGATCAGTCAAATATACAAAAGCGTGATTTCACAATTAAATTGATCCCTGTTCAAAGAAATACACAGCAAAACGACTGGGTCTGAATTAAAGTATTTACTAATACTAAGACAGTGACTTAAATGAAATGATTATCAGACGCGAATATTTACCGCATTTATTTACTGCATTTTCTGCAGGAAATGCATTTTGTAGTTCCTGCCATTGTTGTAGCTAAACGTATTCATTTTTTTCTTTTAGGTACTTCCTGCTGCAGTTGCTTCTGGCCAACAGCAGCTTTTGAGTAGATCTGCTACCTTCAAGTCTTCTACTCAGCTGTGAATAACCAACAGACGGGAGCATCAGTCAGGCAGCGGATCAATTTGTTGGTTGGACTGCCACTTTAGTCTGGACTGAAAATATTTTGAAACAACTGTTGGATAGATTGCCATGCAATTTTGTACTGCTGTTCATGTTCCCATAATGATGTTGTAATCCTCTGACTTTTCATCTGGGATGAGTTAATGACAGAATACCTGCACAACTGATGACATTCCCATCAGCTTCAACTGTACTTTGTGTTTAGTGCTTTTAAACATTATATGTTATATATTACAACTGTTTTACATAAACATATTTGTATTATTAACAATCATTTACAACAGTTTCCGTGTATGCTGTGTAGTCCCAGTGTCCTGTTTCCATAGAAGAATAAATATACTTTTGGCAGATATTGCTCCATTTGTAGGACTCATTCTTCTCAGATTGTGTCAAAATGATTTGATCTGTATTTAACAGTTCATGGGTAAAGCTTTTACAGGTCCATTATATCTATATTATACCTAAGTTCCCTGGAAAGAACTATGTACAGTGGATATAAAAAGTCTACACACCCCTAAAATGCCAGGTTTTTGTGATATAAAAAAATGAGACAAAGATAAATAATTTCAGAACTTTTGCCACCTTTAATGTGACCTATAACCTGTACAACTCAATTGGGAAAAAACAAAAAAAAATGTACGGGGAATAATAAACACTAAAAAAATGTGGTCGCGTAAGTGTGCACACCCTTAATGGGATAGTTCGGGTTTTTTTTATATGAATCTGTATGGCATCTCCGTCAGCAGTGTAGTGCATCAACACTGACTTACCCCCGACAGTGTCCTGTGCACCGAGTTCTTGCCCGGCTTTGGTGCTGACGAAAGTAGTCCGGCAAGTTGTCTGGGGTCACGAAAATAAAGCCTT
>CAEMYA010000165.1:157997-180023 GCA_903131615.1 Diplodus sargus | reverse complement strand
TCACGGTGCTGAGGACATGAATCTCGTTCGCGTACTGTGCTGAGAGTGGCGCTGTGTCAGTCACTCACTCACTCAGGGCAGAGGAGGTGATTCTCGTTCAGTAGTACTGCTAAAATTAGCGCTGTTTTGCTAACATCTGTGTAGCATCTTGTTAAGTGATTTTACTGTGCACAGAGGACACTTTCATCATGTAACAGTTTTAGTGCATGTATACCACTCAAAGCAGCGCTGCGTCTCCCGCGAATGATTGTGTACTATAGTCTATGAACGCACCGTCCCTCAGTAAGTGGACGTGAACCTCAGGGCTGAATCATGAACTGAATGACAGATCGTTTGGCTGTTTACCAGTTCAGGGAGTTGGAGAGCACTGAACGATTCGGTGAACGAATCTTTTGAACGAATCATTTTAATGAACTGATTCTAGAAATTCAGTACAGTAAAAAGAACTGCCGTTCCCATCACTACCGAGCACGTAAAACACTGCCAAACAACTGAAAAAAGTGTTGGATTCGTGCGCGGCTGTCAGCTGTGGGCAGCGCGCAGTGATACGAATCCAGAGAAAATAGCACCAAGCGATTATGAGGTCTGATTTTTTCGTGGACAACGGTTTTGTGATGCAAATTAATCACTCTTTTGAACACATTTGTTTTGAGAAGAAAAAAGGCTTTATTTTCGTGACCCCAGACAACTTGCCGGACTACTTTCGTCAGCACCAAAGCCGGGCAAGAACTCGGCGCACAGGACACTAGTGATGGGAACGGCAGTTCTTTTTACTGTACTGAATCTCTAGAATCAGTTCATTGTGTCATTCATGATTCGTTCAAAAGATTCGTTCACCGAATCGTTCAGTGCTCTCCAACTCCCTGAACTGATAGACAGCCAAACGATCCGTCATTCAGTTCGTGATTGAGCCCTGAGGTTCACGTTCACTTACTGAGGGACGGTGCGTTCACGGACTATAGTACACAATCATTCACGGGAGACGCAGCGCTGCTTTGAGTGGTATACATGCACTAAAATTATTACACGGTGAAAGTGTCCTCTGTGCACAGTAAAATCACTTAACATGATGCTACACGGATATTAGCAAAACAGCGCTAATTTTAGCAGTACTGTTACTGAATGAGAATCACCTCCTCTGCCCTGAGTGAGTGAGTGAGTGACACAGCGCCACTTTCAGCACAGTACGTGAACGAGATTCACATCCTCAGCGAGGCGAATCATGAGTGAATCAGTCGTTCGCGAACGACCTGCTGAGGACGTGAATCACGTTCGCGAATGTGATTCACGTCCTACTGAGAATTGCGTTCGCGAACGTCAGTGACTGTTACTGTGCAGTAAAATCACTTAACATGATGCTACACTGATGTTAGCAACACAGTGCTAGTTTTAGCAGTACTGTTACTGAATAAGAATCACCTCCTCTGCCCTGAGTGAGTGAGTGAGTGACACAGCGCCACTTTCAGCACAGTACGTGAACGAGATTCACGTCCTCAGCGAGGCCAATCATGAGTGAATCAGTCGTTCGCGAACGACATGCTGAGGACGTGAATCACGTTCGCGAACGACATGCTGAGGACGTGAATCACGTTCGCGAACGACATGCTGAGGACGTGAATCACGTTCGCGAACGTGATTGACGTGAACGTGAGTAACTTTTACTGTTTTACTGTGGAAAATCACTTAACATGATGCTACTGATGTTAGCAACACATCGCTAGTTTTAGCAGTATGATTACTGAAGGTGAATCTCTCTCCTCTCCTACTTCTCTGCCCTGAGTGAGTGACTGACTGACACAGCGCCACTCTCAGCACAGTAGGTGAACGAGATTCACGTCCTCAGCGAGGCGAATCATGAGTGAATCAGTCGTTCGCGAACGACCTGCTGTGGATAGGTACAGTCTCCTAACCACTGCTAAGTCAGGGACTGAAGTTGTGGTTGAGTTAGTGCAATAATGTCCACAATCAACAAAAACAATGACAGCAGGACGTTCACGTCCTGCTGAGAATCACGTTCGGCAGTTCCACTCCCGGCCGGCATGCTCGCTGCTGAGCTCAACTGAACTGAGAGAGGAACGAATCAGTTCCTCAAGTGATTCCGTTCACTCAAACGATTCGTTCTTTTGAACGACACGTTCGCGACCGACACAACACTACAGGACACTGTCGGGGGTAAGTCAGTGTTGATGCACGACACTGCTGACGGGGATGCCATACAGATTCATATCAAAAAACCCGAACTATCCCTTTAAACTAATACTTTATTGAAGCACCTTTGGATTTTATTACAGCACTCAGTCTTTTTGGGTAGGAGTCTATCAGCATGGCACATCTTGACTTGCCAATATTTGCCCACTCTTGTTTGCAAAAATGCTCCAAATCTGTCAGATTGCGAGGGCATTTCCCGTGCACAGCCCTCTTCTGATCACCCCACAGATTGGATTCAGGTCTGGGCCATTCCAAAATATAATCTTCTTCTGGTGAAGCCATTCTTATGTTGCGTTGGGTCGGGTCGTTGTAGTGCTGAAAGATAGAGATCTGGGCCCGTATTCACAGAGAATCTTAAGGCTAAAAGTAGCTCCTAACAGGCGAATTTAGGAGCAACTCCTAAAATTAATGGGCGTGTCAGTCGTAACTTTAGGACTCTAATTTTTTTTAATAAGAGCTATTCACAAAACATTCTAAGCCTAAAAGTAGCACCTAAGTCTGGGAGACCTTAGAAGTAGTCCAGAGGACTCCTAACTCACTAAGACCTGGTCACAGCCGTATGTTTTGGAGACGCTAAATGATTAATTATTAAAACGATGTTGGATGGACCGCGAAGGGACTGAAGTTGTGGGTGAGTTAGCGCAATAATGTCCACAATCAACAAAAACAATCCAATAACGCCAGAGTTAAAATGTTACTACTTCGCATGGGACTAGTATTACCTGGGGACCTCAAATGACTTAGAAATCATCCCACCACATCTGGGTTTCGTGCAGTGCATTCGCACAGGATAAGCAAAGTCTGTGTTTAAACTTGAATTTACTGACATTATCCCCCGGGGTCGATCGCACCGGAGCCCTTACTGGAGCAGCACAACGGTTAGATGTGGATATTTTTAATATAATAACTGGTGAGCCTGATGAAAGATGGAAAAGTGTTCCTTACCGCATGCTGCCATGCATGTAATAATCCATCTAATCATGTTTCGCGATTTCGCTCTTCTGATGAGCCTCCTGTCCTGAATTTGCACCCATAATGCTGTCAAAACTTTAATTTATAATTCCCAACGCAGCCTCCGTGACTCTCGACCAGGAAAAAGGCAGAAAAAAGGTGTGGAAAATACAAAGAACATTAAGAAAAACAAAAAACGAACCCAAATCACAGAGATGCCGATTCGCACAGGACTAATATTATCAAATGACCTCCATGGTTGGTGAAATATGGAAATAATTTGCGGTGGAATTTTTGCTTTACAAATTACAGACATGGTAGATTCGCACGGGATTAAGATCACAGACGACCTCCGCAATTATTTCAAATTACTGGAGGTCCCCAGGTTAAACTAGTCCCGTGCGAAATTTCGATCGGAAAAAGCTGCATTCCATCAATACACAAATTGTCTTTGACGCATGTTACAATATACTGGACATTGTTGCGAAATGGCCCGGAGCACTTAATTCTCCTTATAAATGCATTTCTTTATTCTTTATCTTATCATGGGCTTGTAGGCAACTTCCTTATTTTCACTTCATGCATTGCGCAGCCTGAATGACTTTTCAATGGGCTGCCTTGTCACTCAACAACCAATCACCGTTGTCACCGCTTCTCAGTGCGTCCTTATAAAATGACGTCATCCATAGCAACAGAGAGTTACTCCTAGTTTTCACTGTTCACTGTTTTCATAACTAAAAGTAGGTCTCAGCGGCTTTGTGAATTACTTTTAAGAAACAACTCCTACATAAAAACTTTTAGTCCGATTTAGGAGTACTCCTAATGTTAAGATAAAAGTCTTTGTGAATATGGGCCCAGCTTTCTAGCAGAAGCCTGAAGGTTTTGCGCAAACATTGCCTGGTATTTGGAACTGTTCATAATTCCCTGCACCTTGACTAAGGCCCCAGTTCCAGCTGAAGAAAAACAGCCCCAAAGCATGATGCTGTCACCACCATGCTTCACTGTGGCTATGGTGTTCTTTTGGTGATGTGCAGTGTTGTTTTTGCGCCAAAAATACCTTTTGGAATTATGGCCAAAAAGCTCAACCTTTGTCTCATCAGACCATAACACATTTTCCCACATGGTTTTGGGAGACTTCAAATGTGTTTTTGCAAAATTTTGCCAGGCTTGGATGTTTTTCTTCGTAAGAAAAGGCTTCTGTCTTGTCTCCCTACCCCTAGACATATGACAAATACAGGAGATTGTTGTCACTACACAGCCTGTACTTGCCAGAAATTCCTGCAGCTCTTTTAATGTTGCTGTAGGCCTCTTGGCAGCCTCCCTGATCAGTATTCTTCTCGTCTTTTCATCAATTTTGGGGGGGATGTCCAGTTCTTGGTAATGTCACTGCTGTGCCATATTTTCTCCACTTAATGATGACTGTCTTCACTGTGTTCCATGGTATATCTAATGCCTTGGAAATTCTTTTGTACCCATCTCCTGACTGATACATTTTGACTATGAGATCCCTCTGATGCTTTGGAAGCTCTATGTGGACCATGGCTTTTGCTGTAAGATGCGACTAAGAAAATGTCAGGAAAAGCCTACTAGTGTAGCTGAACTTTATTTGGGGTTAATCAGAGGCACTTTAAATGATAATAGGTGTGAACTGACTCACATTTAACATCAGTTTGAATGCAATTGGTTAATTCTGAACACAGCCACATCCCCAGTTATAAGAGGGTGTGCACACTTATGCAACCACATTATTTTATTTATTTTCCCCCTAAAAGATTTCAGTTTGTTTTTCAGTTGAATTATACAGGTTATAGGTCACATTAAAGGTGGAACAAGTTCTGAAATGATTTATCTTAGTCTCATTTCTTTTACATCACAAAAACCTGGCATTTTAGCAGGAGTGTGTAGACTTTTTATATATATATTTATAACCACTAACGGAACCACTAACCAAATGCAGGACACGGGACAATTCTTAATTTTAATCAAGACAAGGATGAGGAGAAAGATCATAGGGGAATAAGGTCCAGAGGTAGTGATGAGGCAGGATGGTTGCTGGATGGGTTAGGCATGATTGTAGAAGAGATGCAAGGCATTGTTGCTGGCAGGGAGGTTGGAAGTAAGCTGAAAGACAAGTGGGTGATTCTGCAAGCACAAAGAAACATGTTGGGAAGTTGCTTTGTCTAGCAGTAAGTTTTGGTCTTAACCTGTGTATAGATGCTACTATACACCTACTGCATAGGTGAAATAAAATGGCAAGGAGTGGTTGGAGAGCTAAAGTAGATAGGCTGTAGTCTGATGGAGCAATGAAAGGCTGGTGTGCAGAGTAGAAAGGAGTGATGAGCTGATTGCAGAGGATGTGTACTAGGGGTGGGAATCACATGGTACCTCACAATATGATACGGGATATATGGCCCACAACACCAATAACATGATTCTGCGATAATCGATAAATAGAAAGACAAAATACACCAATCAGACATAACATTATGATCACCGACAGGTGAAGTGAATGACACTGATCATCTCTTCATCATGGCACCTGTTAGTGGGTGGGATACATTAGGCAGCAAGTGAACATGTTGTCCTCAAAGTTGATGTGTTAGAAGCAGGACAAATGAGCAAGCGTAAGGAATTGAGCCAGTCTGACAAGGGCAAAATTATGATTGAGATCTCCAAAACTACGGCTCTTGTGGGGTGTTCCCGGTCTGCAGCGGTCAGTATCTATCAAAAATGTACAAGGAAGGAACAGTGGTGAGCAGGAGACAGGGTCAAGACTCACTGATGCACGTGGGGAGCAAAGGCTGGCCCGTGCCATCCGATCCAACATACGAGGTACTGTTGCTCAAATTGCTGAAGAAGTTAATGCTGGTTGTGATAGACAGGTGTCAGATTACACAGTTATTGCAGTTTGTTGTGTATGGGGCTGCATAGCCGCAGACCAGTCAGGGTGCCAATGCTGACCCGCCCCCCGCCCAAAGCGCCAACAATGGGCACGTGAGCATCAGAACTGTACCACGGAGCAATGGAAGGTCTGATGAATCATGTCTTCTTTTACATCATGTGGATGGGTCCTGCCATCCATGTGGATGTTACTTTGACACATACCACCTACCTAAGCATTGTTGCAGACCATATACACCCTTTCATGGAAACGGTATTCCCTGATGGCTGTGGCCTCTTTCAGCAGGATAATGCGCAGTGCCACAAAGCAAAAATGGTTCAAGAATGGTTCGAGGAGCATAACAGTGATTTTGAGGTTGTGACTTGGCCTCCAAATTCCCCAGATCTCAATCCACCCAAGCATCTGTGGGATGTGCTGGACAAACAAGTCCGATCCATGGAGGCCTTACCTCGCAACTTACAGGGCTTAAAGGGTCTGCTGCTAACATCTTGGTACCAGATACCACAGCACAAATTCAGGGGTCTAGTAGAGTCCATGCCTCGATGGGTCAGGGCTGTTTTGGCAGCAAAAGGGGGACCAATACAGTATCAGGCTGCAGGTGGTCATAATGTTATGCCTGATCGGTGTATAGTCTATGTAGTATTATAACAATGAAAACTGTGACAGGCCTGTCACTCTTTGTGTTATGCTCGGAGGTGGAAACAAGCCCTGAAACTGCCTTTTTGTACACAGACCCGTTTGAAACGCCCACTTTCACATGCTGGGCAGGTTTAGGAAGGATTAGAGGATGAAGCGTCAGGAAGTTGAATGCAATACGATGTACATGTAGGCAGCCTGTGCAAGCAGGAAAACACTCTTTCAAGACACCATACACTGGGGATTTTACTGCCTCAATTAATTACATGTACCATCAACACGCATTGGGATCACCACATAAAACATGGAGAATTTCTCCTTTTAATATCTGTATTGGCATCTGACCCACAAGTCACACCCAAAAATAACTGCCGCCTCTGCAAGTGTAGTCTGCTATTGCAGCAAGTGGGCCAATCTAAAGGTTTACACGAAGTGTAAATCTAAATCTGACCTAAATTCATCAACGTATACAATATATCATTTGATCAACATAGTACTGCCATAGGCACAAATCTACATCTGCACTGCTGGAACTCTAAGAGCTTTGTTCAGGAAAAAAAGAGAGAAATAATCAGAGGTTTTCATTCAAATCAACAGATTTTTAATGAATTGTATGTTGAATTCTGTGATATTTGATGCTATACCACAACCAGCAGGCTCTCACTCCAGAGAGCCAGGGTCAGATTGAGTTTGTCCTCCTGTGTAGGCAGCTGGAGCTGGGCCACAGCCAGCTGTTCTGCCTGTTGGAGCTGCCGCAGAGCCTGGAGGTGGGATAGAGGGAACTGCAGGCCCTATAGAGACGAAGACATATGGAAATGGGTTTGAATGACAGATACAAATACATTAAAGACTATACATTTCCACTGCTCGAACTAGGTGAAAGACAAAAGTGTTGTGACATAGACATTTGTGTTCACTGCTGTCAAACTGTAGATCAGCAGCTGTGACAAGGGACTGAGCCAGATGTGACCTCCCCACCCCTTTCAGCTATGCTAGGGCTCACAATACTTCATATATACCAGGCCCAGCAGCAATTATTGCATCGGTTTATGACAATACATGTTCACATCAGTCTCATCAGCCTTTCCCTAATGCTCTCGAGCTTATCCTGTCGTAAATTTCCTGGAGTTCATGTTAATTAGTCCACGTCTACTTGTTGTGTGTTTTTCTTTTACTCTTTGTCAGTTTGTCTGTTTTTGTTTTGTGTCTCCTGCCTTCCTTCTACTTGTTGCCTTTTATACTGGACTTGGTTTTCAGCTTATCATTACAGCTTGCTTTTTGTTTTCAACCTTCCTGGCTCTGCATGTGTCTTGTGTTTGGGAAATGTCTCCAGAGTTAAAACAGGATTGCTCAGAGGAATCTTGATTTAAGCGCACATATGTGACAGGCCTGTCACTCTTTGTGCTATGCTCGGAGGTGGTAGCAATACGAAGCCCTGAAACTTAACATGGACAATAGATTTTTTTTCTTTTAAAAAACAAGCTTACAAGGTATCTGAGCTGTGGGGAAGCAACTAAATCCATGTGTGTCACTGAGATTGAAAAAGCTTCTAAGTAAAAAAAAATGATGGCAAAAATAAGTAAGCCCAAGCAGGGAGGATTTTTAATTTACCCACTGCCAAAGAGGCGGTTGCAATGGTGATTAGTGACAAAGCAGTTAAGTACTTAATATATTTTTCTGATGACACAAGCAAGCCATCTTTATACTCTCTGGTTATTGAGTTCTAAAGATCCAAATCTTCCATCCACTCATCCATCCATTTTCTTCTGCTTATCTGTGGCCGGGTTGCGGGGGCAGCTGCCTAATCAGGGACACCCAGACTTCCCTCTAGCTCCTTCGGGAGGATCTCAAGGCGTTCCCAGGCCAGCCAAGTGACATAGTCACTCCAGCGTGTCCTGATTCTTCCTCAGGTTCTCCTGCCGCTGGGGCATGCCAGAAACACCTGCCGAGGAGGCGTCCTGGGGGCATCCGATACAGATGCTCGAGCCACATACAGATGCCCGAGATCCAAATCTTTAACCTACCATACTACATTGCAGAGGAAACCATCAACCAGTCTATAGTGTTTGGGACTAACCACTACAGAGCTTGGGTCATGGTGAGCAAACCTACCGAATTTGTATAAAAGTGTCAAAAACATGCTTCAGCTGTCCATTGATAAAAGTAAGTAAAAAGACAAAAATGACCGCCATTATTATTCACTCTTGTAAAAAGGGAAGCTGAAAAACAAGGCAGTGCTTGATCAAATATTAACCATCATGATTAATATTTTTTTATTTTTTTATTTAACCTTTATTTAACCAGATAAAAGCCTGTTGAGATCAAGATCTCTTTCGCAAGGGTGACCTGGCCAAAAAGGTCAGCAGCACGAGACATAACAGCAGTACATGTCAACACAAATTACAACACAAAGCACTGCCTTGTCCTGTCCTGTTCATTGCGTAATGGTTTCAGAAACATATTTCTCTGTACTTCAGCTATGGTCGCAACCAGCTGTTATAGCTATAATACTGTTTTCTGTTTCAAAACTGACACAAAGCCGAATCTAAGCACCACCTAATTCCCAGTATGTCACCCATCAGTGGTGATGTTAACTGTACCGGTGCAGCCAAGTGCATTCTTACGTAGGTTTTCTACCTTTTGAGCAAAGGGGAATACTGCAGCCCAGTAGCGTAACATTATGGTGATAGGCCCCGGTGCAAATATTTGTTTTGTGACCCCCACCCTAAACACAAGCGCACTGCAGGTACGCACACACAAGCTTGGATACACACACAGCCACTCGAGAGAACTGCTATTGCAGGGGTGGACTTGCCATCAGGAGTACCAGGATTTTTCAATAATGGGCCGATGGCCGTTTTTTATTTTATTTGTATTTATCTATTTATTTATCAATTTTGTATTTATGTATTTTTTTTTGCTGCTCCTTGCCTTGGCAACTACCGTAAATTTCCAAATAATAGCCGGGTTTCAGTTAACCGCAGGGTCCCCTTTAAACGCCGGGCGCAGGTGTATATTTTGGTGAATAACCGCTGGTTCCAAATAAATGCTGGGTCTAATTTATTTTCTTATAAAATCAAGGAAGAAGACGTGACCACTGACACTGCACGTTTTTCTTCTTCGCCTTTTTCCCATATCACATTGATGATCGCCATGGCTCCGGTGCAGCAAAAAAATAAAAAGTACGACTTGAAATTCAAACTTTCTGTCTTAAAATATGCAGCGGAAAACTCGGGAGAAGCAGCCGCTAGACATTTCTCTGTCGACCCCAAGAGACTGAGAGAGAGAGAGTGAAAAAATAAAACTGAGCTTCAGCGTCTGTCCAAGGAGAACAGCAACAGGGCCAGGCTGCCTGGTGGAGGTAGGAAGAAGGCTAAGCGAGGAGCCTGAGATAAACATGCGGGAATGAGTTATCAGCAAACGGGCACACTGCGAGAGAGTGTCCTGCAAAATGATCAGGGCGATAGCGAAAACAAATGTACGCCACCGTGAGTGACAGCAGAGATGAGGAGTTTGCCGCGAGTGCTGGTTGGCTAAATCGTTTCCTCCGCCGCAACAACTTCCCTTGCAGAAGACAACTATTGCCCAGAAGGATGCCAGAGAATTCACCGAGAAGCTGGCAAGGTTTGTGACACTTTCATCACGGATTTTTGAGAGGAATTAATCGCCTGTTACCGACCCGCCCCCAGCTATTTTATTCACAAAAACAGGGGCCTGTGGCAATTCTGGACAGCTATTTTATTTTTCTTCCTTCATAGGCCCCTGACAGCGTCTGGGCCCCCGGTGCAGCTGCACTGGTTGCACCACCGATACTTACGCCACTGCTGCAGCCCCTTTTCTCTATTTTCTTTGGTCAGGTCGGACCAACTTTATTTGTTTATTTTATTTTTTTTATAGGCCATCTTTCCAGCAGTGAAAGATTTGTTTAATTTTATTGCATTTTTCAAAAACTGTTAGTGTATGTGGATGAATTATTATGGATAATGGTGGACGTGTGAAAGTGGGTGCTTTGATGTGCCATTAACCCATTAATGTACACAGTCGAATTTTATAATTTCCTTTTACAACGCTTCAAAAACTAGCTAAGCAAAGCACAAATCTATCTTTCAAATCAAGTTACAGCACAACCATTTTTACTCATTAGTAAAAAGGGGTTGCTGGATTTTAGATTTTCCACCTGTAAAACAATATGTAAGGAATTTCACATCTTCATCATTTTGGATGCACACAGTCTGGACTCTAACAACAGATTCAAGAAAAATTAAAGCTACAAGCAGCGATGAACGGGCCCTCGCAGTCCACGAACGTCGGGGCATGCTGCTGTCGGGGCATGCTGCGTACATGGCCCCATTGCCCGACTATTGCGTACGCATCTCTTAACTGTCCGTTAGAGCTGCACGATATATCGTTTGAGCGTTGTCATCGCGATGTACATGTGCGCAATAGTCACATTGCAGAGCCTGCAATGTAGGAGGCAAATTAACTCATCTAATTTCAAGGGTACCTGACACACACTGTGCATGCAGACTATGCGTGCGCAGCGATAACCAATCACATTAGTTCTTATTCAGTGTGCCGAAGCAGACCACGCCCCTGCACATGGAATGAGTCCCTGGTAACAACATTGAAAAATGGAATGGAATTTTTTCGGCTACAATAAGGATGATATTGACCAAACACGTGTTCTGTGTCGACATTGCCTTGCATCTGTTGCCACAACGAGAGGTAACACAACTAATTTGTTTGACCATTTATGTCGGTACCACACAGCTCAGTAAGACAAAAAGATCAGTGCAGGTTAATGGTCCACAAGATAGCAGCAGTGCAGCATAACATAACGTGCTATTCAGGTCATCTGATGAAAATTCCTGTATTTTTTCATATATATCGCAGGGTTAAAAAAAATCGCAATATCAGTTTTTTCCAATATCGTGCAGCCCCACTGTCCGTGTTTGGAACAGTGCAGGAAGGGGTTAAATGTCATTGCCTGTGTCCAACATGTGGCGCTGTGACTATAACTGTATATGTATGTGTTCAGGGCTGACTTCAAACATGTGAGGTTTGGTCCAGATAGGAAATGAGGAAGTTGTTCCTTTATAATTTGGTGGCCAGCTCCTGCCGATATTAAATAATGTACGCTGAAGTGAGAAGAACTCTCTGCAATCTACATAAATACAAAATAGACTACAGGTGAAAAACCCCTCAAACGAATTTGTGGTCAGTTATGTTTTGATTATTGATTTGCACTACACGCACGGCGGCGCTGTCGGAGGGTGCACTCACCTTTTGGAAGTCTGTGGTGTTCAATCTGTAGGAGGAGTTGGTTAAGGTACGAAGCATGGAAATGGATCAAAATGGGGGTGAAATGGGAAATTTGAATCAAAATGGCCGACTTCCTGTTGGAGTTACAGTTTGGTACCCTGATCTTTTTTGTGTGTCTGGTCATGATACAAATGCACACCGAGGCTTGGGGGCTTGGATTTTTAATATTCCAGGGGGCGCTATAGAGTCCCCTGGTAACACCTTTCGTCAGCTATCGTCAGGAGGGCAGTGGCAATAATTAGGGTTCTAACCCCGAAGGGGCCGGTTTATTATCATTTGTTGTCTGCTGCTTGAGCTCAAATTCCCGTGAGCTGGAATGGGCCAGAAACTTGAAACACGGCCGCCACGGATCAATGTATTTTCACAATGGGAGGGGCTTAGAAATGATTGGCCATAACTCCCACACTCTTTGCCCTATCATCACAAAACTTGGTGGGTAGGTTCACAGCTGTACTGGGAATCTGCCTACCAAAGCATGTTGAGCTCAACCTATAGGGGGCACTATAAATGCTACACATGCGTATCTCAAAGACCATCGGACGGAATTTCACCAAATTTTGTATGCATGCTCTAGGGGCGAGTATTAACTAACATCTTGAGTGCCATGTTGATAGGTGAAAGTGGGCGGGGCCTATTCGTCATTAACCATCATTGTTTGCGTTTTATTAATTTATGGCGAGCTGGAAGGACCCAGAAACATGGCCGCAAGGGACCCATGTATTTTTGCAGTGGGCGGGGCTTAGAATGATTGGCCATAACTCCCACACCCTTTGTCCTATCATCACAAAACTTGGTGGGTAGGTTCAAAACATGACTGGGAATCTGCCTAAGAGAGCATGTTGTGCTCAACCTATAGGGGGCGCTATAAATGCCATTAGCATGTAGCTGAAAACCCAATTTGGAGAAATCTTGGGCTTATCATGGCTATCTGCTGCACAGATCTTTGAGGAACACGGCAGCCGATGTCATCGACTGCGGGGGATTAGGGTCAGGGTGGCTGGTTTGGGGCAAAAGAGGTTAGAACCCACGGATTTCCGCTTGCAGATATATTTGTACTAAGTTTCATGTTAATCTGACCCACCCATGAGGAGATATAAAACACTTGAATTTAAAGAGCGCCACGTATTGGTAATCGGGCAAAATTTAGCACAGAGCCTTAGGGGCTCATGGGGAAGTAGTAACCTGAGTTTCATGTCATTCAGACGCACCAATGTGGAGATATGCAACACTTCCTGTTTGGAACGAAATCTGCAGGAAGTTGTTATTTAACAAGTTGAGTATTGTTTGAAATATCAAAATTGTTTTAATAACTTTTTGTCAGAAGGGTCCACAGATGCTGCGTGCAAAGTTTCATGCAAATCGGTGAAATTGCCTGGGAGGAGTTTGGAAAAGTAGGTTTGAAGCATTTCGCCAATTAGCGACATTTTGAATGTGCGATAAAGTATGGGAGTTATAAGCCAAAATGCACTTTCCTTGATTATAGTGCCACCTAGTGGTGGAAATTCACAATGACAACAGATGTTTTGGGGTATGTTCAGGCAGTGAAAAATTTGATCATTTGGGACAAAAAAGTCGTCACTACAAAAACAATAGGGACCTCGCAGGTCAAGACCCTAAATAGATAATCTGTGGCTTTTTCTTCGTACAGTATCGACATTTTGCAGACCTGAGACACACAAGTATTTCTATGGGACTTTGAGATTTGAAACTGACATTAATTTACATTAAGTTTGTCACCCTAAATCAGCATTATGTCACTCCTTTTAACACACAAACACATACACACCGGAGAGGGCTGGACGAGGGAATACATCCCAAATCCAGATGTTTTCAAATATTGTTGATCTTTGAAACACAGGTGTAGGTGTGGTTTTGTTTGTTAATATCTGGTTTGCTGTTGTTGGCAACTACCAGTCTTGATTGTGGGTACAGAGGTAGAGTCTTAAGTGAGAAGTGGCTAAAAAGATTCATGGTTCAGGAGGTGATTGAATTGGTAAAATCAGCTGTCATTAGGAGGGCAAACATTTTGATTGAACCTGCAGATTGTGAGAGTGGCAGTGGTGCAGAGGACAGTGGAGAATAGGAGATGGTAGCAAGTCTGAACAACAGTCACGGATAATTAATTAAAATACCATCAAGTCTGTAACCAGTAGTTTTGAGGTTAAATTTATAAACGTATATCAGTGAATTATTTTTAGTGTTTTATCTAAACAAATATCTACTCTGTCTAGTAATTAAGGCATAATAAATATATACATTTTGTCATGTTTAGCCACCTGTCTCGACAGTTTCCACAGCAAATGTTGTGTTTCTACTGGTACAGAAAAAATTCTGTGGGGCTTTTCTAAAAATACTTAGACTCAGACAACAGCGTACTCTGGAGATGTCCTGTTCCACCTCTGCATCACAACTTTCACCCATCATATGGCTCTCCCTTTGGTTCTTCAAAGAATGTAGGACAAAGATGACCAATTCTGTAGCCTCATCCTGAAACACACAAAGCAGACATTCACTGAATTTAATCTTTTCTGTTTTTGGGGTATCTGATGAATAGTGTCAGCATCGAAACAGACACTGCGCTAACATTTATGACTTAAAATGAAAGTCTGAATGGACTTACTGTTTTGTCATGACTGGGCTCCACTGTTATTACCATATGTTCTTTAAACCTCAAATGCACCACATCCTCCAAGGCAGGAATCTTCCCAGCTGTAACAGACAGACGCTTGCATGCATAAATGCACAAAATGGAAAGTGAACTCGTGTCCATGTTTTAACACATACAAATGACCACAACAGAGCTCACATGGTGTTAGCTCCTCCTGGCTATATGGAGGCAGTCTGTTACTGATGAAGTCTCTTTTCATGTGAGAAGAGCGGACTTCCTGCAGCCCTGTTTCCATTTTATCAGCCAGTGATGTTAGTTCAGTGGCCAGCCGCCTGATGTTGTCCAGGCCTTCACTGCTTTCCTACACACACAAAAACACAGCCGACAAACAGAACAGAGTCAGTGGTGAACCCTTGTATCAGAAGCCTGCAAAGCATGTAGGTGTTGAGTGATTCTTGATGTCTATTTGTGCCTCAACTAACTAAAGCTATTTAGTGATAAACATTTTATAGGCTACTATAGATTTTTAATTAATCCGCGAGAACCATGCCTTTCTGCAAATCCCCACCCATCTGCTGTCACTCACACATGCTCTGCAGACAATGCATGCACACTAGCTTTCTTCACCTTTCTGTTTTAAGGTCGGCAGTTACAGCAACACTATGTAGAACTAGTGTAGACAAGCTAATAGCTATTCTGAAGGAAGATAGTTGATTCATGAGGTCGGACAGGAGGCTGTCAGTGAAGGAGGGAACCCATCTGTAGGCAGGGGCTTCTTATTTTACTCAGATGCCTGCCCGATGTTTAACATTATACAAAATCTTGCACCTGCTCCTCTTAGAGGATGCCCAGCCCAACCAAGTTGTTGTACAGTTGGTAGTGCTAAAAAGCAGGCTTTAGTTTGGCTAAAATCAGCACAAAAATTACATCACCAATCATTGCCTTGCATACACTCCATCATACTTATTCTAGTTTTGTATTGATGGACCTTTATGTATTGTGTTGTTTTATGTAGTGCAATGTTCACATTTATAGACTTAATATATATTTTGGGGTTTTACGCAGTGCACTTGCTCTTATGTGTTTTTAGTTGACCTGCTCTGGGACCACAAACGCAAATTAGTTGCCATCTAATTTGTGCGTTGTCCCTGCAAAACTAGAGAAGCAAAATCTTCATGAAGAGGCAGTCCTGTCTGCTTGTGAACATCCAGAGAGCAGGATCCTCCTCTATGCTACTCTGTCTGCTGTCTGCAGTTAACGCTGCACAGCCATGTGGTGATGTGGAGAGGAGGGATGGGATCGCTGACAGCAAAACAGTTCTGGAATTTTGATGCTAGAGTGAAACTTTCACTTTACTGGATCACTACTGAAGACTTGAGGGCTGGGGGTCCTCTCCAAAAAGTATAGGATAGAGCAAACTTGTTCACCAAATTGATTCTGGTGCTCATGATCTATACATTTTTTTATACAAATGACAGAGACTGTGTTTCTCAACACATACTCATGACATTTTCAGTTGAGTATGGTCATGTCTGCCCTTTCTAAGCTGAGCAGTGTTCTGAGCATAAGCTAAGCCACAAATTGAGCCTATTCCACAAGGCATGTCTATTTATTTCTTCTCAGTTAAGGTAGGATGAGGGAAGCCCAGGTGACAGCATACTTTCGTTATTGGGCCGATAACATGTCGCACGAGGCCAACCACTGACTCGCCAACCACAGCCTCCACAAAGGAAGATGGACAGGGACAGACAACAGAGAAGGGCACAGGTAACCTTGGATATAGACATCGGGCTTTACCCACTGCACAGAGGCAATCCCCATCCTGCTGGTTATAAGGGGACAATAGGCCAAAGCAACAGCTAGTGTGCTTTGTCTGAATCCCTTATCCTCCTTATTACATTACCACAATGTCTACCGCACAAAGGCAACCACTGATTCTCTAGCCACAGACTCCATAGATGATGGAATACACTGAATGGGAAGTGGCAAGAAGCCCAGGCAATGATGGACACACGGACACACGGACACACGGACACAGAGAGCCGACAAGAGGCTCAAGGGAAAGTAGGCCTGCTACATGTTGGAAGCCTTTTTCCTCCTTATTCCAGCACCCTGGTGAGTCTTTTGAACACTCCTTGGATCAACCATAAAAAACATGGATATCCTAAGCTTTGAGAATTGTTTTATACAAGGGCTCCTAACACAGAATCTTCTGATAATCCTGTCATTTCTCTTTAGCCATTTTCCATCCAATGGTGTAGCCACTGTATAACCCAGGTTACTAGACCCTAAACATGACAATGAAAAAAAAAAAATCAATGAAAAATAATAATAAAATGATACTAAAAACTGTAGTTTTAAAAAAAAGGCCTATTTAGATAAAATAGGTCACTGTGGTTCAATAAATATGAGAAAAGACATACAAATGGTTATATTGATACATATGATTCATTATTTTCAATTCTAATGCATTGCCCGTAGCAAATATGTGTTCCTATAGAAAAGTGGGAGGTTAAGAAGCTTTTTCATGGATGGCCAAATGAGGCTGTGTTTGAAGGTGGAACGTCAGGGATATTTTGACTATTTGGCGGTTTTTGACTATTTTTGATTTTGCCATTATACTTCACCTTAAAAGCTATTTACTTGGTGTCATTATTTTCAGCACAACCTCACATGTGTGACTGTACAGTTATTTTTTAATTTTGACATACTGTATTAACACAATGGACCATAAAATCTGAGTAGAAATAGTTAGATTTTTTTTATTGTGAAAACCACAAATATGTTTAACAAACCATTTTTATTACTTATAATGTAAATATAAATTGTTGTTTGCTAAATATATGCATACATTTTAAGAATTTACAAAGTTATATGTAACTATTTACATTTAAATGCAGGCAATGCTCAGGCCTGCCTGAGCTCCTTCCAGCTGAATGAAGAGCTGCACAGCCTGCTCCACATTCAGCAGTCTCCTCATTGTTTTGACTCATTAAACAAAAAACCGACCCCAATACACACTAAACACACTACACCAAACACTACGTTACACACGAACTATACACTCCAAACACGCTAAATGTCACAAATCTCTCAACTCTCAATATCGCTGTCTGTACACCGACCGTCGTTGCCTGTCATTCATCCGCCGACGTCCCTCCCACAACTTCCTGTTCCTCTACAACCAAACTTGCTGCTTGGACACTTTCTTGACAAAAGCCCGTTTTTACCTTTTCTTCTGCACCAGACACAAAGCAAACGTGACGGCAATGTTCGCAAAAAAGCGTGGCGGACATTATTTACCCTAAGTCCGGTTTTGGACGTGCCGGTGCGTCCGGTCCGTCGACTCGGGAGGTGGGCCGTGTGGGTTGGCTAGCGGCTAGCAGCTGGCTACTAACGAACATCCACAGATTCCGATTCCACTTTGTTGTCCGCGCGTCTGCGGATCTCCTCAGACCCGAACAGACTCGGTCCGGATTCCTTTAGTCTCATTAATCCACAACAGTCAGTTTAGATGCACAGAACAGAACGGGACCGAACCGCCAGCAAAATCCCGGTCCAGCTCGCGCCGCTGCAGGTATAAATCTGCTTGTTTCTTAAGGTGTGTCGTGGAGGGCTTGAGCTCTGCAGTGATTGGCTCTGGTACACACGTGGCTACGGTGTGCAGTGACTGGCTCTGGTGCGCACGTGACCATGGTAGCTCCGGTGGACAATGCTCCCGGAATTTGTAAAGCATTTATGAAATAATTTATTCACGGTATCATTGCAGTCCAAACAAATGCAAAGTTGCACACCATTGAACCAAGCAGCAGCCATGTTGAAACTCTCAGGTCAGTCTGATCCTGATCCGCAGATATTTGAGGCGCACACACACACACACACACACACACACACACACACACACACACACACACACACACACACACACACACACACACACACACACACACACACACAGACAGACAGACAGACAGACAGACAGAGATTCCTTGCTTTTATAGAGAGATAGCGAATGTGATGTGGTTCTTTTCCCATTTTTGCAGACTTCCAGGTGACAATTGAGTGAAATAAGCCTTTAGTTCGTGTGAGATGCACGTGATAGCTAGATGATAGAGGTAATGAGCCAATCAGGATTCAGCCTTGCCGTGTGATCAGAAGAAAGGAGAAAAGAAAGTCTGCGACTGCAGCTAGCAGATGGACATGAGAGGGATTAACGTCGGGATTGCGCTGTTAAATTTCATGAGAAAACACAGTGTTTTTATTTTTTCTGTAAAGACAGAAGTTCCTCCATTGAGATATTTTGCGTGTGTTGTGTTGAACTGACAAGGATTTAGCCGTTGTGCACCCTGTTAACCCGAAGGAGACCGATCAATAATCTGGAGATTGTGAGTCGTGGTTCTTCACCAGCTAGGGGATTGTGCCTAAATGATTGTGCCTTACTGGCCGGGTCTTTTTCTGTGGTTCTGTGTTTTGTAGTTTAAAGGACGGAGTCTTCTGCTGTACTCCTCACTGCTGTGGTGACAGAGTTCAGCAGGGGTGGCGAGCTAAGCCCAGTGGATGAGACGATCCTGATTTGAGTTGAACTGTTAATTTTCTTCATCTGGTAGGACTGATAATTGCCAGTGTTAAAGGGGTATTTCGGTGTAAATTTAATCCATGTTCTAACACACCGTGACACCGAGTAGTACCCCCCCCCCCGAGAGATCACGTTTGCAGAGCACTAGCTCACGTAGTTTTAGCATCCTCAGAAACAACCGCACGACAACAATACACTGCAGTAAATGGATCCAACTATAAACCGCCACCAAAAAGCCACAAATAATGCTCATAACAGCACCAAACTTCAACAACAGTACAAATAGGGTCTCAGCACATAGGCATCTAACTTCCACTAGCTTAGCTGGATTTCTATTGTGAAGCTAAAAACTAATTTCAACTCTCCTCCATCAGCTTCTGGGTCGGGGAAGTCCCGACGCGGCGATTACCGAGTGCGGTTAGAAATGCTCAATTCTGTTCTTTTCCCTGTCTGCTCTCGATAATAACTGTTATAAACTGGTACGTAAGACACACATGAACATTGATTGATTTTCCATGGAGTCATAATCATACATTTTCATCCTTCAGCCGCGGAACTCTACTGCACTTGGTAATCGTTCTGTTAAAGTATGCTGAAGGTTAAAGGGTCCATTTCAGTTGAGGAGTTTTGAAGGTGATATTGATGTGAGGTCTTAAGGTGTGTTACAAACTCACAAAAGAAATAACTCATTAAAGAGACCACAGTGTATGTTACATAGGATTTAAATATTAGCGCAAATGATCAATTCAGTACTCTAATAAGTAAAAGTAGGGTTAAAAAGCGATCTAAAAACAGATTAGAATAAGACTAAAAATAGGTCACGGCAAACAGGAAATTGGTTTAAAATCTAGCCTCAAATAGGTCCAAAGCCTAGCAAGAACAACTTAACGCGTACATGTTTTTTTCAAAAAAATGAATTTAAAGGAGAAAATAAATAATATGTTGTGAAGACCATTTCATAACCCAGTGAGTGATTTCAAAGAGACTGAATACACTGATTGTTGTGCTTATATGTTTATGCCTGTTCATATTATATTCCATTTCATACCCTCAAGAAAACTAATACAGCATTACTATTTTTTCAATAAAACTTGCTTGTCGTCGATGAGTCTTATTTGCTTTTGTTACTCATATCTCATTTCTCCAGTGGGCAAATGCACTTCTGATGCACTAGTCCTATTGATTATTGGTTTCTATAGAGGTCTCTCTGTACCACCCAGTGCCTGATATGGTAGTTTGGGGCTGAGATCGGTTACAACTGACTACCACTTCTGTTATGCCAAAACTGAGGTTTTCCACCACTTCTGAGAATGATGCCTTCTTTTCAGCCTTTTTGTCTGCAAGTCTTTCAGTCTGGACGGTACAGATCTTATGAAAACATCGAAAATCAGTACCTTGGCATCTCTCAGCATAATCACATTACTTTGAGGTCTTTTCACCGACCAGCCTCCCTCGCTTGTCAGGAGATCATGCAGTTTGATGTTTCATATGATTCTTCATCTATTCTTTTATGAGTCTTGTATGTTCAACAATATACCTGGTGGTCTCCTTGATTTACCACACAGCTGACATTTTTGGGTTTCTTTCTTTTTCTTTTTTTCCACATTAAAAAGGTGTGGGCTGTAAAATCATGCAATTAAGGCATTGATCATCTCACACTTCATCATGTGCTGCTCCATTGGACCTCAGAGGCAGTCATTGCTTTTGCATTGTTATCACGCCCATCAGTGGTTTAAGGCTCATGGTGATTTTGTCTTTGTCATTCATAGCGCAATGCACTGTTTGCCATACTGTGGCCCGCAACATAAATCACCTAGGTAAGAGAGTATTTCGAGTTTTTGGGATGATTCAAGTTCTGCTTTTGAGAACTTAAGGGCAATATGATGAACCATTCCCCTTATTGGGGTTTCATTAGTTTTTTTCAGTCCTTCCAGGAATCTATCTGAACCCCCAGTTAGTGCTCTGAATCACTGGCACCAATCAGGTATATGGTGGTTCCAGCCAGTTTTCATCTTTTTGCAGCCATTTACCTCGTATTTTCATGAATCATCCATCCAAATCATAAACCCATGGCAATTTACGGGATTAACCCTGAGGCAAGTCATCACGCAAAATTCAGGTTTCAAATCCTATTCCCATCTCCTCCAGTAAGGCAGGAGTGGGTAAGATGACTGGGTAAGACTAAATAGCATAGGGGACACATTTTTTTTGGTTTATGAGAAGCCGTATTAAAAGTCTGGGAAAACCATACCCAGACACTTCCAGTCCCATTAACTTAGTTTCATGAGGTCATCCAATGCCATCAGGTTCAAACGTTGGAGATGGAGATTTAATAAAAACCTCTCTTGCCTTTGGTGCACAGGACGTGCTTTGGTCAATCTCTTGGCAAAGATGCTGGAGTAGAGATTTAGGATTACAGAGCCTGATGACAGTCATGTAATTGCCCCCCCTGGCCAAATGAGAGGAGTAAGCAGAATTTTGTTACAGGACCATGATCAGTTCTGTAAAAGGTAGCCAAAAAGTTGTACTTGACTAAAAGGTATTAATCTGGTAAAAGTGAAAGTCACCCATATGAACAGTGCTTGAGTAAAGTCTTTCAGTATCTGATTTTAAATGTACTTTTATGCATGCAAGTATCAAAAGTAATTTTCTGGCAATAAATGGAATTAAGTTTCAAAATGAAAAGTAAAATATAGACACATTTCCATGTATCTATACTGTATACTATTGGATTGGCTGATTACTGGCTTACAGAACAAAAATGCAATTTTGGCAAAGACATACATCTCTCTTTAAAAGCAAGGAATCTCTGTCTGTCTGTCT
>CAEMYA010000165.1:112778-157978 GCA_903131615.1 Diplodus sargus | reverse complement strand
GTGTGTGTGTGTGTGTGTGTGTGTGTGTGTGTGTGTGTGTGTGTGTGTGTGCCTCAAATATCTCTGCAGATCAGGATCAGACTGACCTGACATTTTCAACATGGCTGCTTCGTGGTTTAAGGGTGTGCAACATCGGATTTGTTTGGACTGCAATGATACCGTGAATAAATTATTTCATAAATGATTTACCAATTCCGCTAGCATTATCAACCATAGCCACCATAGTCACATGCGCACCAGAGCCAATCACTGCAGAGCCCGAAACAAGTGAATTTATACCTGCAGCGGCACGAGCTGGATCGGAATTTGCTGGCGGTTCGGTCCTGTTCTGTGAATCTAAACTGACTGTTGTGGATTAATGAGACTAAGCGAGTCTGGACCGAGTCTGTTCGGGTCTGAGGAGATCCGGATACGCGAGGCAACAAACAGGAATCGGAATCTGTGGATGTTCGTGTGTAGCTAGCTGCTAGCCCACCCCCACGCATCACCTCCTGAGTCGACGGACGCGCTGGCATGTCCAAAACCGGATTTACGGTAAATAATGTCCACCAAGCTTTTTTTTTGCGCAAGAAACGGTAAAAACAGGCTTTTGTCATGAAAGTGTCCGCAAGCAGGAAGTGTTTGCAAGCAAAAAAACATGTTCCTATTGGTGGAAAAAGGCACCACACCAACCAATCACATAATTATATGGCAAACCACGTGATTTGGTTGCTGAGGAACAGGGGGAAGTTGTGGGACGGACGACGGCGAAAGAGTGACAGCAGCAGTGATGGTGATACAGACAGCGATAAAGATAGCGAGAGTTGAGAGATTTGTGACATTTAGCGTGTTTGGAGTGTATAGTTAGTGTGTTATGCAGCGTTTGGTGTAGTGTGTTTAGTGTGTAGTGTAGTGTAGTCGTTTTTTTGTTTAATGAGTCAAAACAATGAGGAGACTGCTGAAAGTGGAGCAGGCAGTGCCTGAGCCTGAGGCACTGCCTGTATTCAAATGTAAATAGTTACATATAACTTTGTACATTTCAAACACTTATGCACACATTTAGCAAACAACTATTTATATTTGCATTATAAGTAATAAAAGTGATTCGTTAAACATATTTGTGGTTTTCACACTAAAAAATCTAACTTTTTCCTACTCGGATTTTATGTTTTTTTGTGATTTTAGGTCTATTGCGTTAATACAGTATGTCAAAATGAAAAAATAACTGTACAGTCACAGATGTAAGCTTGTGCTGAAAGTAATGACACCAAGCAAGGCAAGGTAAATAGTTTTTAAGGTGAAATATTATGGCAAAATCAAAAAAAAGTCAAAAAACGGCCAATTATACCCTAGAATATCGAATTTTACAACAAACCTAAATATCCCTGTCGTCCCACCTTCAAACACAGCCTCATTTGGTCATCCATGAAAAAGCTACTTAACCTCCCACTTTTCTATTGGAATACATACTTCCTACGGGCAATGCACTAGTGGTTATAATGCAGAGAGTTGGGGCAAATACTGGAAAAATTAAATGATGATGTTAATGACCTCACAAGGCCAGCAGAGGTCACATATAAACTACCTCCACTCCTGATATTAAACCTTAGGGAATTAAGATGATATGCTGAAACTTTCACTCTTCAGTCATTAAATGCAAAATTGGTCTACCCCACTATCCCAGCTAAATAGAATGTCTTATTTTTTGTTGTACTACAGAAACCTAAACAAACAGTTTTACCAGCAAAAGTTGTCTAGGTATGCCCTCTCTCAGGCTAACTTCAGTCCTGCTGCTGTCACACAGCAAGCTGGGAAATATGTCCAACAGCAAATCTCCCCATGACCTGAGGTGAGGACAGACAGAGAAGACAGGTCAGAGTGTCAAAGAATGTTACTTTTCATCAGCCACATCACAGAGGTACAAATACCCAACAACTGAAGAGATTTTTTTCACCCGTCACCTGTCTGTAGAGACTAATCTGCTTTGTAGACAGAAGTAGAAACAACATTGCTAATGTTGCACCTCTCTCAAAATACCTGTGTGTAACACTGACATCTGCAGTATGCATTTCATCAAGAAATACAATGTAGCTGGTATTTCCTTTCCTTAAATACAGGGCCCCACAGGTCTGTGCATTGTCTGAGTGAGTGAGACTGAGTTCTTGAAGCCTGACAACTAGGAAGAGAGAGGCAACAGTGTTTCATTGAGATCAATGTGGCTAAAAAAGAAAATGGTCATAGATTCTAGACACAGTACAGACGTGTCACCCACCAAGATCAACAATGAAGCCATTGAAAGATTCAATACTTACAGATAATTAGGGACTGAGGTTGATGACTAGCTTAAGTTCAATCAATGTGCTACTGCAAACTGCTAAAAAACTGCAACAGCAAATGTTCTTAATGAAATTGTACAGTTTTAATGTTGATCATGTTGACCATTTTACAAGGGTAAATCTGGGAAAATAACCTTACATGAATGGTTTGTGTGTGTATTGCTCTACAATGCAGGACAGGGAAGACTCATCTGTTCTTCTGATCACAGTTTTGCACTGGGGCAAAACCTACAGGTTATCTAACCTAAAGACATGAAAAGGCAAGTCTGACAGAACAGATGATCTAATATTATGATTAGGGCTGTCAAATTATTAAAAAAGTTAATCTCATTAATTCCAAACTGTAATTATTAATGGCGATTAATTAATCGCCGCTCCATGTATTTTGGTATTTCTATAACCTTCCATAACAATCGTTTTATCATTTTTGACATATAACTTAATTTTCTGCTTGAATTTAAAATTAAGCAGTTGCTAAGATGGAATGGACTACAGTAGATTCTGGGACTTTAATGTCATCAGACAAACCTTGCTTCTGGTGTTATAATAAAAGTTGATGTGAGTGGACTGCCAGCTTTACTTTCCCCTTCAAACACACCGACTCACCGCTGTGTCCCTGGGCTACAGAGAGCAGACCGGCAGAATGTCTGCAGGTAGGGCAGCAGCTCCATGCAAACCCAGCTTGAATGACTTGGATAGTGGAAAACCTACGCTTATAACTGTGCCTGAAAGCATCTAGTGTAGACACAGCCAGAGGTTGAAGCAGCTGCCGCTCTGATAACATGATACTTTCACTACGCCTCCTATGTAGACACAATGTTATATTGAAGGCCATGGAGAAGACGAGCTCTCATACATTTTCTGGTAGGTGCTGAGAGTCAGATGGGTAGAGTGGTCCACTCCTGCTGGAGTTTTGGCTTGATGTATGGTTCCTCTGGGAAAGTACAGAAGATCCCCTGCCTGTGGAGAGATGGGATTAACTTTTTCAAGTCTGTCTTAAAACAAAAACTCAAAATACACACAGACGCTAAAATGTAAAATTCCATAGTATGTTCATCATAAAAGACAGATTCAAAAATACCTAATAAAACTACTCTACACTAATATGTTGTAAGCTTTTTTAATGGCCTGTTACTGAAATGTATAATGAGCTCAACACACTGCCTTTGTGGCAAAACATTATGCCATTTCATGTGTGCATCTAGAGATTCAGAGTGTCCTGTGTTAACCACAACACATATGCAGTTCTCAGCAAAACTGGACCTGAAAACAATCTGTGCTTCACTACAGTTTTAATGTCTCTATCTATATAATATGTAGCTGACATGTAGAGAATACACACAACAGGTGAAGAGCAGGTTTTTTTTTTACAGCAATCTCTTTTTTCACATCATGTCAGATCATCGTCAAATTTACAGATGATCATCAAAGGCAAAGTCTACGTAAACAGATGAAGCTGGCAGTAGCCACGCTGCAGCAACATCAACTTGAGTAACATCCCTGTCTTTGCTCCACTATGTGTCTGCCTGGACAAGCACAGGCATCACAGAGGGGAGGAGAAGCCGTTATAAAGTGCCTCTGTAAATAGTCTCTTAATGACACAAAAACATTTTTGTCGGTCTTGCTAACTGAGCTGGTCATTCCTGGTATTCTTCAGTCTAATTTTTATTTGGCTACCAGCCGCTTCCAGCGCCTTTCTGACACTTTGTGCCTGTCTGAAACTGAAATACAACTCATGTTATTTATAACGAATGATAAATGTAAACAAATAAATTTGTGCATGTACAAAATAAAATTCGCTTTTCCAGGAGCAACCTCAACCAGACAAAATATCTGACAGTATATACTGTAGTTAAGATGGCACTCACAGGCATAGATCATTTAGAAAGTCAAGCTTTAGTAACAACTCCATCATTACAATACAAAATTGAGAGCAATTGATTGAACTTGACTATAGTTTAAGG
Source organism: Diplodus sargus (assembly GCA_903131615.1). Taxonomy (NCBI): domain Eukaryota; kingdom Metazoa; phylum Chordata; class Actinopteri; order Spariformes; family Sparidae; genus Diplodus; species Diplodus sargus. The sequence continues at coordinate 153,699 of CAEMYA010000165.1, read as the reverse complement.
GCTTGTATTAACGTTGTAGAGCCAAGGCTGTATAGTATAGTGAATTGTGAGGCCTGAACTAATCATATAATTCATGACGAGTGAGCACTTTCTTCCCACGGCTGTACAAACAGCTTCTTCGAACACACGCTGTGTGTTCTGCTGGAGTCCTTGTCACTACTGATAGCATGAGGTGGTACCTTAAGCCTAATCAGGTTGCACAGGAAGTCCAGCTCCTCCACGTTAGCACATTCATATGAGTGGTAGCAGTAAGGTTTGCTGCGCTTCCAGCACAGTCTCAAGAGCATGGAGACAGGGCAGCAAAAGCATCAACCCAGCGGCAGGACCGGTATCTGCTCCTTTGTGCAAGGAGGAAGAGGAGGCATTGATGCGGACCTCTTGGCTGTCCAGGAGCTCACTGATGCCCTGATCCAGTTCTGGGAGGTGATCCCCCGGGACACCATCCGCTGACTAATGCAAGCCTAGGTGCCCAAACTTATCAGGTGGCTTGGGCTGCCGAATTTCATGGCTTGGGCTGACTTGAACTTTTTACTTTTTTGGATTTTGAATCCAGCCCTCAATGGGTTGATGATTTTAGTTTTCATTGACCGTTCAGTGTTTCCCACACATTGACTAATTCATGGCGGTGCGCCACAGAATCAAGGCCGACCGCCACATATTGCATTTAGTTTAGTTTAGTTTTTTTAGCGCAGGGGGGTTTTAATCGTGTGTACGATTAGGGTGCTTTACCTTCAATAGAATTTCATGGCTTGGACTGCTGATTCTCTCCTCTGACTCTATGCTGTATTCTGTTGCCAGCTGAACAGTAGGATTGTAGAGAAGCCAATGTTTCTCCCCTTCCAGCTGCAGAATGAAAACCTGAGCAAAGACCAGCATATTTGAGAGCACAAGGAAAGCAAAGTCTTAAAGTTCTGTTTTTTTCAGACACAGTTAACAGTTAAAGGTAACAGTAAAAATACAAAACAAGCAATGTCAACTGCCAGCCTATACTTTGTTAAGAGCTTGTAGGTGTGTGTGAGTGAGTAGCCCCGTTCACAATGTCCTTTGCCTGCATCCTCATCTGTGTTAAAGTCTTGCATGCAGCGAGCAGTGAAATTTAGCTCTTGCACTGATACCAGAGGCTCAGCATTGGCGAACAGAACCTGTGGGAATGGATAAACCAGTAGTGCGGAGTGGGGGCCTGTCGGTCTGATGTTGTTCACAGTAAACGGATAATTCACTCAACAAAATAAAGAGAAATGTCCCACAAAGCAACGTTACATGACCAAACAACAGTAACGTGGTAACTGGTTGTGTCCTTGGCAACTTATATGAGGATACAAGTACGGCAGTTATACCTGGAGAAGTGTCGCCTGTCCTATCAACTCTTCGTCACGTTTCTGCCTGGAAAACAATGTTTGTCCCTGGTAAAACATTCCTTCCACTACTGTGTTGTTGTAGTTACTGTCTTGATAAAAATCACTGCGACGGTCAACCCCTCCGACCGAGACTTCAGTGAACTTTCCCCAAGAAAACAGCCTCCCTCCCCGCAAGTGACACGCCCGCTGAGCGATCTCTCTCTACCCCCCACCCCCCCGCTGACCGTGCGCTACTACACTACAAATTTCTGGGGAGAACCCTGTGGAGGGATATAACAACAAAGCTTATGGAAAAAAGCTTAATTTTATTTTATTTTATCTATTGCTCTTGACAGGGTATGTAATGTTTACACAAATAAAAAGTTGATTGTGGTACATAAAGATCTTGATTGTATTTATTTTTTATTTTAGTACAAATGGTTTTATCACTTTAAGTGGTGCACAAGGCTAGATTGTAAATACAGGACATTGAGGATTATTAGGGGGCCAAGCCCGAGGGGCCGAGGGAAACTAGGACCAGCGGTGCGAGGAACCCTATTGTAATTGTAAAGATTTTTATTTTTATTTTTATCCGACTAAAAGTGGTGCTGCAGGCTAAACCGTGCAAGGGAGGGCGGTGCAATTTGGAGGGTTGGTCCAGACTCCTGCGAATATCTCAGACACAAAAAACTACATATATCTGCCTGCAGGGGGCGCTATAACCTAGGCCAACACGTTTTTGCCTATAACTCCCAAACCGTATGTCGCACATTCAAAAACCTTGTATCCCCCACATTCCCCTGAATGGAGCTGAATCACTTTGCGATGGCCATGCCCACTTTCGGTTAGAAAGTTTTTCCGCAAAATCGCAAAAACTGGAAAACCTACTTTTTCGAAATCCTCCTTGGGATTTTGTCCAATCTGCGTGAAAGTTGGCACGTGCACTCTTCAGCTGGACCTCATCTAAAGTTATCAAAATAATTTTGCTTGGTCAAAAATTGCGCAAATTATTAACGAACAAATTTCTGTAGGTAGCTTTAAAAATGTAAACTGTTTGATATCTCGGTCAAACTAACTATTAACACCAAATTTGAGATCCTTGGTTGCCATGACACTGGGAAGGGATGAACCGAATTTGGCAAATTTTGACCACTAAGGGGCGCTAAAAAGATGGGAAGTTTTTTATCTCTTGAACGGCTACACCAATTTTTACGAAATTTGGTCGTATGATGTAGGGCCAATCCTGAGGCCATATCTTGAAGGCGGTCATGAATGGTCAATGTGGGCGTGTCTTAGTACAGGGGTTCTCAACCTTTTGCAAGCTGGGCCTCCCCAAAGCTGGTTCATTGCAGTTGGGGCCCCCCCTCCTCCTCAACATGTCATTATATTGACATATCAACAGAGTCTCCAAACACCACAAAAGTCTCCAATAACACCAGTAAAAGTCACTAGATTTGTCGCTAGAAGGATGATTTGTTTATGTGTTATAATAGTCCAACCACTTGCATTTCGACATGGGGGGAATTTTCATGATTTAAAAAAATAAAATTAAAAAAATCAGATTTTTTTTTTCCTCCCATCCTGAAGCCTACTCGCGCCCCCCCCGGGAGAGTGTCTGCGCCCCCCAGGGGGGCGGGCCCCACCGGTTGAGAACCACTGGCTTAGTACAACAAATCCAAATCGGCATACATTCAGCCTTTTGCACTTCCAGTGCACTTCCCATTACAGCGAATACCACGGCTCAGACATTGGCCTGTGTCTTCACTTTTGCCCCGAGCGCGTCATCCTTTGGGCCAACTTCCGTGGGCTCTGCGGTGCGCGGGGTTCGAGTCGCGCAGGGGGGCTTGGCCCGCGTTCATAACTGCTTGCACTTTCTGTGTGAATTCAGAATCAGAATCAGAAATACAAAATTACACACTGGTTCGTCATTACCTCGGAGTTGATAGGCTCCGTGTGAACAAACATTGGCGGAGAATTGGCGAACCGCTGCTTCTGCGATAATGTGGCGACTCTATGTGAAAAGGGCTACTGACTGGCCTCTCAGCGCAAGACATAATATTATGAGAATTATTCAGTGGTACCGGTCCATCTTTTCCCTCCATCACAGACTGGAGGCTGGCAGGACCTTGTTAATACATTGCACTGGTTAAACCAAGAGGGCACTGAAAATCTGTGTGTTGATTCATTTTTGTACCTCAACATCATCATAGTGAACTGGAAGGCCCTGGGACTCCTGTGGTGTGATGTAGATGTTTGAGCCCACCAAGGCCCCAAAGAAACATTCCAGTTTCTCCTGGATTCTCCATAGCTCATCCTGAAAAAACAGGAAAAATCATATGAGAGTCGATTCTGACAAATGCCTACTCAAATGGATGATCTGAGATTTGTGAAAGAAACACTTTCAAATATTTTCATCATACTTAGTCAGTTATTTCTGATCACACCTACCCTTTCATTCATGAATGCACTTGCTGTGTATTCGTTTTATGAATGTAATGTAATGGCATCATAGAAATATATCGGCATGAGTAGATATTCTGGTTTGTTAGAGAAAGGATTGTTGAAGTATAGCATTTAAGAACGGGCAACTCAAATTATGACCAAACATGCAATCTAAAAGATCACATAATTTTTGCTACCATATTCACTGTGAATACCTTTAACTTGTTCCCACCCACTACTCAGTAAGACAAGTGTGACCTTAGGAGGACGTCATTCATTTGCTGGAGGTTGGTACAAGTATAATTCAAAGTTCACTTGTATCTTGTATCATGTTCACCTATTCTCTGATCAGATAGTTCTTATGATGCATTAGAAAAGTTTGTTGTTTCTGTGAAATAAAACTAGAATTACCGCATTGTAATTGTATGCCTCCGCTGACCGTTGGTATACACCAATCAGCCTAATTATTGAACAACATTGAAACAAAAACACACATTGAGTGCAAATGACCAACTGATAGACAGACATTATCAACAGCATCGTTTTCCCAAAGTCAACAAAGCTATGATTTTCTTTTTGTTGGCAGCACTCTCACCTTGAACCTCTGTGGCTGGTGGAATTGGATTGTAGCTTTATTCTCAACCAGGTTCTTACTGAGGACACTGTTCTTAACTTGTCCCTCCTTGTTAAGCACTTTTTTCCTGTCATTGATGCAGCGAACAACGTTGATGTCCGTGTAGTATTCTAGACCCTGAGAACATAGGCTCCGCAGGTCGGATAGCTGGAACAAAGACTGGTAGTAGCAGGCTGTTCTGGGGTCAGATCTCTGCAGATGGAGGGGCTTCTTCTCCCAGTACTCCCCGAAGAACTGCTCCATCTTCATGGGCTGGATGAGGCTCTCAAACAGGCTGGCTGGGCTATGGAAGCACAGAGGGGATGGAGTGGTGCTGTCTTCTGATCTGCTCTGTTTTGGAGGACGTTGCTCATTATCACTGCTACATCTCTGTGCATCCTTTCCATTCTTTACTTTGCTTCTCTTTGGCATCTTAATCTGAGGGAAAATGCAAAGATCATCATCAGTAAGATGCTCAACTGAAATCACGCCGACTCTCATAGGTACAGGGAAAATGACTTGTTGTGACATCTAAAGAAAGTAATTATCAGTAATTACTAAGTCTTATTGCTGCACCAAATATTAACACACTAAACATTGTGCCACGTCAGGTCTTGTTGATGAATTTTCCACCACAAAATATATATACTTTTTTTTTTTTTCAGATTTTGAAAATGATTACATTGATATTTTTTTCATACATTTCATCTTTTGGATTTAAAACTATGAAGTTACTTCACATGGAGTCTGCGGCCTACCTAAATCTGTCTGTGGAAAATATTATTCTTCAGCTGGTATTTTTACATATAACAACCTCGAGATAGCTAAATATTACTGTGTTTATATGTGCAGTATTTATTCAGTTTGGGAAATCCGACAACCTCTTGCGCAATCAAGGTATAATCAACAGGGACTAGATATCATAATCACAAGAAAAATTAGCAAATGTTTTCATCTTTTTTTTGTTTTGCATACAATTGCTTCTGACTAGTGGTATCCGAACATTTCTAACAATTTCAGAGCACTTGAAAAGTCTAAAAGTCAAAACATATTGAAAAAAGATCATTTCCAAAATCCACAACATTTTTTTACCTAACATAATGTTCTACTTCAATCCATTTTTGTTGACATTTAACCTATCAAAAATAACATTTTTACTATCTCAAAAAAAAAGTTTGCTTTCAGATCTTTCCACACGCACCTGACAGCGTGGTCTAGCAGTAATCTAACAGCATGAGAAATTACATTTATACAACTGCAATAACAAACAAGAAAATGTCAAATACTGCAGCTTATGATACAGTAAGAACAGCTGATTTCAGCTGAAGTAATGCTTCAAGCTTCCATCATCACTGCTCCTCCTGGTAGATTGATAAACCATTGCAACTAACTACAATGTGGCCCCGCGATCACTACGTCATCGCGTCATGGGACGATTAGGGCCCCGTCACAGAGAAAGGGGAAGTTTTACGAGGCTTCATCTGTACAGGTCGTTTTCAGAACCGCATGCATGTCGCTGAATATGTAGGTGAGACTCTGCATCAATTGACCGATTAATATAACACTTAAAACTGTGAGAATGAAACAGGAACTGTTCAGGAATTATTAAATTTGGGTAAAGGCAAGGTTATCACTCATTGGACATGTCGGTATGTGATGCTCCTGCTGATATCCTGATTGTTCATTTTCAAACAAAGGAAATTTCTTTAAACACATTCAACTTCTTCTGGATTTTCTTTGAGAACCAACAACCTTAAAGTTCAAACTGTGATTGTGATTTTCTGTCTGTTACCTGTTTAATAAACAGCTGCGCATGAAGAACAAGCTGCAGTCTGTATTTATACTGTGTACTGTGTATTCATACTGTGTACAGTGTCCTCAGCACAGGAACACAGAATGTGTATATACCGATACATTATTTTCCTGTATTTCAAGATATCTTGATTGTGAAATCATTATTTAATAACTAAGACTGTGATTATGGTGTCTTTTGAACACTGGAAGCTATTTCTAGGCTAAATGTTTCAGTGAAAACTGAAATGATGTGACGTATGAAAGCCAACGCTCAGGAAGGATCAGCCTGACATGTTTAAAGCAGACCATGAAAAGAAAAATGTTTGTAATAAATGAAAGTGGGTTGTAGTCCTTTTGTTCTCCTACAGTCAGACCGACACATTTTAACTCGCTGCTGAATCAGAAAACAAACCAAATATAAAACGTGATGTGACACACATGAACTTGAATCTGTTATCTTCACACCATATGAAACTCCAGTCTGTTGTGACCTATCAAAGCAGTCTGATCCGCTGCAGCGTCCAATCAAGGACAAAGGATGCGTGGTGGTTCTGGTAAAAGCATGGGTAAAACACTTCCGTGAAGGGAGCTCTCGTGTGTCCTCGCTCATCGTCCCTCACTGAAAATTAGAGCGTTGGGATGGTAGAGAGGAATGACTTCCGGTTCAAGCGAGGAGCGAGGAAACGACTAATAAGAGAAATGAGATGCACCCATTACGTGCGCCACAAATGTTGAGAACACAGCGGACACTTCACCACAGTTGACGGTGACGATATAACAGTGGTTGTTTTTTTGTTGTTGTATTTCTTGCGGCATTCTATTCAGTCACAAGAGACGCTTTTAACCCCCCCGGAACATTTAGCTTGATAAATCAATCCTAGTGTTCATAAGACACCACTGTTATACTCAAATGATGAATTCGATCATTGAAAGGCATTCTACCACCCAAATGCTTTCTCCACAGTACAGATGTAAGGAAGCCACAGATAGCGGACACTGCCGCTCCGCACTGATAACGCCTCTATTAATGTCAATAATAATATGAAACACGTGTATGCTCACTCACCTCTCCACCAGCGTGGGCCTGCACTGCCTCACGTCACTTGTGTTTCAGTCAACACGTCCGACTGCTTCTTCTAAGGACGTTCCGTTCGGCCGTACCACTGCAGAGCCCAATGCTGCCCCCCACAGACAGTAGTAGGTATTAATCTTGTGTCTTTGAAGACAGCCTAGCGGATGTTGACATTGTAGAATGGCGCTAACGACAAGGACGAGGAAAATATCTATTTCACTAAGAGTCTCTGAATAACTGTAGCCTTTCACCACTGTATTTATCATTCACAAAAACAACATGTTACCATATTTCCAACGGACACAGACCATCTAGATGTGTGCCAGTGATGTTAAGTGGGTCCACAGCGTCCTTTCTGCCAGCAGCCTCTTCCTTCTGACCGATGACTGTAGAGAGAAATAACACCCGGCCCTTTCCTCGTCTTTCAATTAACTTTGCCACTGAAGCTCTAACTGTGCTCTAACTTGCATAGGAAGCACACGTTGACAGAACCAGCCCTCAGTTTGAACCGTTTGCGGGATGCGTCTTCTTTCTGATGAACAATGTGCCCGTGTTTTCTTTTGCTGTCCTTCAGTTTCCTGTTTATGAGGTAAATTATACCTGTCTAAATCAGAAAATATGCAGTCACATTATGTCATGAAATTATCAATTATGTCTGGTTTTAATGTGTATCTTCTAGAGCCTTATTCAGTTAATTTAATGAACATTTATGTTGGGAACTGTTTCCCCATTTGTGCCATAAGGGGGCATCACCTCTCTACCAACATGGGCTTGGTGTGGCTGGTATCCATCTACCGTCTTATTTACTGTGTGACTGAAACAAGACAAGGAAACACATGAGTTGGTGCCTTCCTCATCATCCTTCAGGACAACATTACAGCGCAACTACAGGCCTCACGTCCTAGCCCTGTTAACAGTTCCTAGCTATTGACTGTCTTATGTCATCGAGAGAGATGTGGACAATGTTCTGTCGTTTTTATTTGTGTCTGTGAGGTAGACTGAAACACTAGAAACACCTTTAAAATAATGCAATACAATTAAACAGAAACAGCCACCAAACATGGCCTTTAAGTTGAATCACCACCCTAAAAGATTCAAAACTGTATTCATGACCATCTTAAAAGAATAAACTACAACTAAATGTTGTTGTAATTTGTGTGTTGCTGGACTGTTGTTGGATTTCGACGCAATCGCACCTCCCTTTGTTATCAATGTAAAAAGCAGACATTTCGCTAAAAACTTTTCTCCATATTTTTCACAAGAACAGAATACACCTGTTCAAGAAAAATCAGCCTTTTCAATGAATCTGCATAAGAACACATCCTTCTATTGCACATTTTTAGTGTTAATTTAGTAGTAATCAGTAAGAACACGAACTTGAAGTTAATTTACATTTTTAATGCCATGTTGTGAATAAATGTAATTTTCCTGTTATACTCTTGTATTTAAATCCCATTCAGCTGCCACAGTACAGTATAAAAGTGGCTATGTGGTTGGCCAGCTAGCTAACACAGGAAACAAGTATGATAAACTTGTATATACTTACAGGAAAGTAATATATGGGGATGCTGCTTATTTCCTTTTCAGCATCTAACAGACTAGGAAACAACATGATGTAAGTGAACTCACACACTCAACAGACTCAAACCAGCACTGCACGGTTGTCTGTTGAGCTGCAGAGTGAGTCGTAAGGGAAAAGCTGTGATTCTTTATTTGCTTTGTTACTGACTGTACTGACACTTTAACTGGCTCATAGCAAACAGATCTGCTAAGCCTGAGTTACAGGAGGATTGTCAGGGACAGGATTAGTTTAGAGTTTTATTGCAAAAACAAAATGAGTGTTTATTATCATTCTGTGTGTTTTATAAACTAGACAGCCCACTTTTCTCAACATGCATTGTGCTGAGTAGTAATATGTCTGATCAAATATTGTCTTATATAGGTAATTATTCATTTTTGTGCTGTTATATGGTTCTGTTCAGGTGATTGTACAGAACAGAGCTATCATGTCGAAAATGCAGCTATATTGGGTTAGGGTTAGGGTTAGTCTATATAGTTTGGGGGTCTGCTTCCCCTCTACTACGCGCAGCCCCACTACATCTTGGTCATCTGTCCAGAGCTTGCAAATCTTTATACTGTCCTTTGTTGGGTTTCGGTATATATATTTGACTGGTAGTCTATATATATATATATATATATATATATATATATATATATATATATATATATATATATATATATACACACACACACACACACACACACACAAACTACCAGTCAAATTTTTGGACACACATTCTTATTCAATGTTTTTTCTTTTCTTTTTTTCTTTGTCTTTTTTTAAAAAATTATTATTATTTTCGACATTGTAGATCGACACTGAAGACATCCAAACTGTGAATGAACAGTCACTTGGAATGGTTTTCCAATAGTCTTGAAAGACTTCCTAGCACTCTGCCTTCAAGCAGAGTGAAGGCAAAGCAGCACTTGTTGGCTGCTTTGCCACATCAGACCATATTTCAGATTTGTATGGTTCTTGCCATAATATCTATTAGAACAATTGTCAAATAGGGTTACTCACTGTATAGAACTGTGTACCAGATATCTATCTATCTATCTATCTATCTATCTATCTATCTATCTATCTATCTATCTATCTATAGTCAGTGGGCCTGCTGTATATATAAACAGTAACACTGCACCAGTCACTTTATGGACGGCAAGTTGTGTCAGAAATCCCTGTTGCAATTTTATATTTTTTAATTATATAAATATATGTTTTATATATCATTTAAAAATATATACTGTTGGGTTTGGTTGGAGATGTGAGCGCATCTCTTATGAGATGGACCACAAAAATTATCCCGGCACCATCCAAACTGTAATATTTAATTAACTCATTATTTTCCTTCCACTTTGTCTTTCCACTCTCCTCTGATTAATAAACTCCTCAGGCTCTTAAAAGTCCTCCTCACTACTCCTTACAGATTTTCATCTTTGGATCTCTCTTAAGAGCTACTTTGTAAATACATTTTGTCTTTACAAGGAGCTAGTCTGAATTTGAAGGAAACATTCTTAGAAAAAGTAGAAAAATCAAAGAATTTTCTTAGAATTTCATCACCAGGACCAGCTGTTAGTACTGATATGTTTTATGAATATGGCCGCTGAGCATGTACTGTATGCCTGCAGTAGTCTAGTGCCTATAAAGTAGCTATAATCTATGTATTTATAATAACAATGTCTCAAATGACATGGTGATATTGGTCACTGGTAACTAACCCCTAACCCATAGCCTGTAGCCTATCAGGAAAGAAATTGGCAATTTCTAACTCATTGGAAAAACTTTTAACTTCCCCTCAGCAGGCCTCTAAACTGAAGAAGTGAGTTGTTGCGGCTTAATTTCCAGCCAGATTCTGTCCAACCTCTGCAGGTCAGTAAGTTTAGCCACCATAAATGGCTAATTAAGACAAAGACAAAAATGAAACAACTTCACACTAAAACTTTGCCCTGTACTGTTTATATTTCAAAACAATACATTAGCAAAAAAAACTAAATTAAAACATATAGTGTATACTAACTGTATGTGTGTGTGACAGAGATAAAGAGAGAGATAGAAAGAGAGAGAGAGCCTGATTGATTGTATAAATGGTGAGAATGTAAATGGTTAAAAGGTGTAGTTGAGGTTCTTGACCTGTAGAAGTTAGACAGGTCAGTAAATAAAGCTGCAGCAACCCACTTCAATTTAGTGGCCTGCTGAGAAGAAGTTTGACAGAAACTAGAAATTAAAATGAGTCAGTAGAAGTTAAACAGAAACCACTTGGGAGTATTCTTTAAATGTATGAAAGAAATGACGAAGAAACGCCTTTTAGAAAATAGCAGTTACAGTAATTATTAAAGCAGTAATACTGGATGTCAAGTGACTTAGTGTACAGAGCAACAACATCAGATAGGACAGCAGATTTGAGAGGGTGAGCAGCTCAAACAAACACCCAGGAGACCAGTGTGAAACCAAAAGTAACCAGTGAGCTATTTGAACTTACTGACATAGTTACTTATACCACAAACATAATGTAAGCTAAGTGACTTATGTAACATAATTATTTAAGTCTCAACCACAATGTTCCCTAACTTAACCAAATAGTTTTCTTGCCCAAACCCAACCAAAGGTGTAGTATACTGGTTGCTAGTGTGCTGCAACAGCAATGTTGTTTTGGGAACAGTGAAATCTTGTTTCCAGTCTGTGTGAGGGTTTGTTCACACACTAAACATTTAGCAAAGCTCACAGTCTAGAGGGGCAATGTTTCACAAATGGTGAAGTTGTGGCTGTAGCAATGTAATACATAAGTGTCTCTTTGACAAAGAAAATCCCCAACACACACACACACACACACACATTTTTATAATCATAAATGGCTTTATTTTTACCCACACTCACTCTGGCAGCTACGACCAACGACCACCACACACCTTCTCATTTCTGAGAGTCATGTAATGTAAAGTTATCTTATAATTTTTTTTAATCTCATCTATCTTTGATAAATCAAGCATGTCTTGTCTTGCTCGACCTATACATTTGGAAATTATCGAAACTGGAGTGGGCAGAAAAATACTGCTTTTTAGCCTGCTGTTAAGTTACTCATAAAAGAGGCTGGTGAGTCTAAATTAAAAAAAAAAAAGATTTAAGTGAATGCAATAATATGGGTCGGCTGTGGCTCAGGTAGAGCCAGCATCTTGTTATTGGAAGGTCGATTCCCCTAGTCTGCATGTCGAAGTGTCCTCGGGCAAGATACTGAACCCCAAATTGCTCCTGATGTGCTGCTCGGCACCTTGCATGGCAGCCACCGCCATCAGTGGATGAATGTATGAATTACTGTAAGTCGCTTTGGACAAAAAAGTGTCTGCTATCTATCTGACCTGTAGTATAAAATGTTTGTTGTTATAAGAATTATGTATAATATATTGTATTGATGTATTAATTTTCAGCCATATCGGTCAGCTTTTCTACACACACTGTATTGAGCTGTAAATGATATGATGGTTGTCTGTGTCAGTGTCCTGAATTCAAATTTTACTTTCACCAAAACTTACAATCGACAACAAGGAAGTCTCACTTCCCTGTCCATGTAACACAGGCTACTAACACAGGTTAAAAATGATCACTCACCTCAAACGTGTCCACTTTTTAAATGTTCTCCTTCACACACAGTTACCAGTTTACTGGGTATTTGTGCATTCCATATAACTGACGTTATAAAGAAAGTAAACTTGGTTGGTTGATTACCAGTGTTGGTTTAACTCTGTGCTTATTTTGGAGACTGTAGAATGCGGTCCAGTTGAATGTATTAACATTCTATGAAACGTGATTTAATAGGTGCAAACACCAAACTTATGTTACCTGAATGTACAGTACTGATATCGCAAAAAAACAGTTTTTGAAAGCATTTATAGAATCTGCCAGGGCAGATTAAAAAGTCCACGGTGATTCCTGTGGTGAGATTTTCCTTCTACAGCCAGAGCTATGTTCATCCATCAATGCTGACAGCCTTGCAGAAAGTGATAGCCAGACTATTAGAGCCAATGCAAATAAAATGCCTGATTTCACACTTATGAAAGCTACCTTCAGGACTGTGAGGAACACTATTCCTCCAGGAACTATCCAGGTCATGCACTCCAAACCATAGGCATGATGATGAGCAAAACTTTAACATGACATCACTTGAATGTGATATCGAGACAGACCTATGACATATTTCAGAAAATAGAGACAAAATGTTTTAAATTGTCACTCACATTCAGACAACATGTTTTCAATCCATTCTACTTTTCATCTATTTTGTAAAATTGTATAGTAGTTCTGTGTTGAGAAATTTAATAATTAATAGATGTACTGTTCTGTGCTAATATAAGCATTTTCAGCTGTGATAAAAAATGTGTTGTTATAGTTATGTGATGCTAAAATAACTGTCTACTCTTTCTTTTGCTTATGAGTAATTATGTATTATTATTTTTGGTTAAACATTTTTCAAACATATATCACATATAACACATACCAATAATTGGAAATTTAAGGTTTTAAAATAACTGAATCGACAATATATAGCTACCAATATTTCCACAGGCACGGACTTGAATATGCTGACACATGTCTTGGACACCTCAACCTTAGCTACAAATCACCCCAGCGCATGAAGGTTATGAAGGTCATAAATATGGACACAGCTCTTACTTTGGTCCTATTAGGACCAAACGGCTTGTAGCAGTGGGCCTGGTGCCCTGTAGCACAAAAACACCAACCGCAAGACACCCCATGTGGCATGTTCATATGCATCTCAAAGACCACCAACACAGGTTGCCAGGATTAACAAACTCCAATGACCCCTCCAGAAACCTTAAGATCTTCACCTTGCAATGGTGAGCTGGTCAATTGTTCCATAATCATGATGTAATGTGCACTGCTTCTCCTGAATGTGATGTCCGACTGTTGGTCAGAGCCTTGTTTCAAGTACCCAGGGAGAATGATAAGTGTGATATCCTAATGATTAAATAACACTTTCCAATCCTCCTTTTTAAAAATGCAGACCAACCAATAATTCCCCTACTCTGAGAGAAAATTTGACACAATTTCCTGGCCTCCTGAATTCCTCCCACAGCTGTTTTTTGCTTTGGCAGCACCCAAAACTGAAGCTTTTCTTGCCCCCCAGTACCTGTGCACTGCTTCAGAGAACCGCAGGGGAAAACCGTGCCAGAGAGGACTCCTTCTTCAGCCTGACCGATAGTCCTCTGACCACCACTCTGAGCAGCTGCCTCCAGAATGGCCATAGTGACAGCGCCCAGCTCACCCTCACTTAGGGCTAGCCGTTATACCCTTAAAATAATATCACTATATTATTGTGATATGTAATTTGAGATTTTGAAATCTTCTCAAAAGCACTTAATTAACGCTAGGACTGAGCGACAAATTGGACAACACAATATTTTGACTAAATAGGCCCTACGCTTTGATATCAATGTTGCAACTGTATTGTAGTTATGACTATTGGTTCTTGAACGCAATGGGATTTCTGATCAATACTCATCACTAATATGGATATAATGACTAAGCGTGTAAAGACAGGTATTGGAACAAGTAGAACAGTCTGCTGAGTTCAGAAAATGACATCTCATTGCTGTAATGAGCCTTTAAAACAGGAGAAGACAATACTTATGACATATCACCACATAACCATTTCCATATCCATATAATCAAGATGATTTATGTATTATCTCGCTATAAAAGCTAGGAATCTCTGTCTGTCTGTGTGTGTGTGTATGTGTGTGTATGTGTGTGTGCCTCAAATATCTCTGCGGATCAGGATCAGACTGACCTGAGAGTTTCAACATAGCTGCTGCTTGGTTCAATAGTGTGTTATGCGGATTTGTTTGGACTACAATGATACCGTTAATAAATTATTTCATAAATGCTTTACACATTCAGCAAGCACTGTCCACCGGAGCTACCACAGTCACGTGCGCACCAGAGCCAATCACTGCAGAGCTCAAGCCACGACATACCTTTAGAAACAAGCAGATTTACACCTGCAGTCGCGCGAGCTGGACCGGGATTTTGCCAGCTGTTCGGTCCCGTTCTGTTCTGTGCATCTAAACTGACTGCTGTGGATTTTATGAGTCTGTGGTGGCCAGTGCTGTTCTGTTTGCTGTGGTGTTGCTGGGGCAGCAGACTGAGAGTAGCCGATGCCAACAGACTCAATAAACTGATCAGGAAGGCCAGTGACGTTGTGGGGGTGGAGCTGGACACTTTGTCAGTAGACAGGAGGATGCTGTCAAAGGTGCGGGCTATACTTCAGCAGGTCTCTCACCCTCTCCACAACGCTCTGGTCGAACAGAGGAGCACCTTCAGCCAGAGACTGATCGCTCCTAAATGCACCACTGAGCGCCACAGGAAGTCATTCCTGCCTGTGGCCATCAGGTTATACAACTCCTCCCTCTGAGGATCGGACTTTATTGGCTATTTATAAAACAAAACGAACAATATAACTATCCATTCTCATTTAACTTATAACGTTACGTTACAACCATTCCATGTATATTGTACATATTTCAGTTTGTATATTTTATTTTATTATTTTATTTTATTATTTATTTGTATTTTATTGCCTACGTTGATATTTTATTTTATTAAATGTCTACTTAATATTTTACTTTATTTACATCTTCATCTTTATCGCTTTTCCATTCATGCTGTATTTCTATTTCTATTTTGCACGGAGGATTGGAACAAAAACAATTCCCCCCCGGGAATCAATCAAGTATTCTGAATCTGAATCTGAATCTGAATAAACAGTCGAGACCGAGTCTGTTCGGGTCTGATGAGATCTGGAGACGCGCCGACTACTAAGTGGAATCAGAATCTGTGGATGTTCGTGTGTAGCTAACGTTAGCTGCTAGCCGCTAGCCCAGACGGCCCACCTCCTGAGGCAACGGACCGGACCCACCGGCACGTCCAAAACCGGTCTTAGGGTAAATAATGTCCACCACGCTTCTTCGCGAACATCGCCGTCACGTTTGCTTTGTATCTGGTGCAGAAGAAACGGTAAAAACAGGCTTTTGTCATGAAAGTGTCCAAGCAGCAGTTCGGTTGTAGAGGAACAGGAAGTTGTGTGAGGGACGTCGCGGTGATACAGACAGCGACAGAGACAGCGAGTTTTGAGAGTTGAGATATCTGTGACATATAGCCTGTTTGGAGTGTATAGTTAGTGTGAAATTAAGTGTTTGGTGTAGTGTGTTTAGTGTGTAGTGTGAGTCAACAGGCAGGAATGAGCTGAGGAGCCGGAGGCATTGCCTGCATTTTAATGTAAATAGATACATATAACTTTGTAAATTTCAAAAACTTATGCACAAATTCAGCAAACAACTATTTATATTTGCATTATAACTAATGCAATTGGTTCATTAAACTGTTTGTGGTTTTCACAGTAAAAAAAATCTAACTTTTTCCTACTCTGATTTTGTTATTTTGTGATTGTAGGTCCATAGTGTTAATATAGTATGTCAAAATGAAAAAATAACTGTACAGTCACACATGTGAGGTTGTGCTAAAAATAATGACACCAAACAAGGCAAGGTAAATAGTTTTCAAGGTGAAATATAATGGTATAATCAAAAGTAGTCAAAAACAGCCAATTATATCCCTGACGTCCCACCATCAAACACAACCTCATTTGGCCATCCATGAAAAAGCTACTTAACCTCCCACTTTTCTATAGGAAGAGGCTACATGCTTCCTACGGGCAATGCACTAGTTATGATGTAACAATACCGAACCACACAGCATGATATCATCACGATAAATAGTCCACAATACACAATTTATCATGATATCAAAAAAATAGACTTCTTCCAGAGAAGAGTGGCTCCAGAGTATAAGTCAGTTTATAGTAAGCTTACCAGAGTTATTGCGTGAGTTAACACTTTGGGTCAAGCATAGGGAACACAACCAACGAAGCCAACCAGTCAGATGAGGAGTTGGGTGGGTCTGATGAGAATTCAGGTAGGATCCATAATCACAGGAGGCTGTCTTGAGCAGTATGATTGTGCCTTATGCTGTTCAAATAGAATACAAAGGGAGAGATTGTAGAATTCAACCTAATTTCTCTTGTTAGGTCCATGAACTTTACGAGCAAAATAACCACATGATAGGTTGGTAGGTATCATCACTGTTCAACAGCAGTATCTAAAACATTTTTATGAGGATATAGCAGAATTCCATATATTATTACATGAATTATATACAGTACAGTCTCATATCATAACAAATCTCCAACATTTTAATGAATATTTTCTTGCCTAAACAGGTCAAAAATAACATGTTATAAAAATGTTAAAACATTTTCTCATTTATGGCAGGTTTCTATTCATAATATTATCTGATCAGAAACCTGTCAATGACGCTGTCATGCAATTCCCAGCGATGTTTCAAGATTAATAAATGCCCTGCCTCCTTCTCTGAGATCACCCCCATAAAGTTCTGTGATTTCAGGCAGGTGACATCCATGCTTAACTTGTAGTAAAGTCCTGTTGACTACAGGAAATAATAACAATTTAGTTTAGGTGTCCCACATTACCCAAATTCACCACACTGCCCAGCCTTGCCCTCACTACAGGTGGCTGAGCAGCTGTCCGCACCACCACCTGATCGCACCTACCAGCATTCCCCGATCAACTGACATTGAATCCTGATGATTTGACCATAAAGTCCTTGGTCAACCTCTGGAGGAAGGGTTAGGGTGCTCTGCTCAGGACCTCCCCCATTATTTACTAATGGTAAATGAATAATAAAAGTAATGTCCTAATCCCCCCACCACTTTTAGAAATCAGGTTGCAGCATAAAGAGATGAAATGTAAATAATAAAAAAGATACAGTGAATGTTTCTTCATTCGTCTTTTAATGGGCCTACAGCTGAATATAGCGTGAGTCTCTCTCTCTCGCGCGCGTGTGTGTGTGTGTGAAAGAGAGAGAGAAAGAGAGAGGGAGGTCTGACCGAAGAGGTTTCCACACCAGTTCTGTCCGCAGCCTCAGTACTGCTGCCCTGTCCTGTCTGGAGGTGTGGATATTTGATGGGGGGGACACTGACAGCAGCGTGAAAACGCCGTAAAGTGGACGTGGCGTTCATCACTGGGCTTTCTACAAATCTCTGTCCGTCCGTCTGTATGCTGTTGTCAGTGAACAGGTTACGCATGACACTTCACCGGGGATGTATCAGTGCCTTGGGGGGCTGATTGGATCAGTGTGTGTCCACATCATAGAGACCTGCACTCTCTTACTCATTTTGAAGGTTTTAGATTAATCCGGACGTTTGGGGTACTTGGGGCTGACTTTTCATCTCTACATGACATAGACCGGGTGCATTTGTTGCACGCGTCTCTAGGAGAAGGTTCTAAGCGCAGACTCGGGAGCCTTTTCTGCAGGAGTCATTTAGCTGAAACTTCCAGAAATGAAGGAAAGATGCAAGAACGCAGCGAAGACGCGGAGAGAGAAAGAGAACGGAGAGTTTTATGAGCTGGCCAAGCTGCTGCCTCTGCCGGCGGCCATCACATCCCAGCTGGACAAGGCCTCCATCATCCGACTGACCAGCAGCTACCTCAAGATGAGAGCAGTCTTCCCCGAAGGTAGGAGCAGCCAGGACACGGCACAGATACACGCTACCTGCGTTTATACAGGCCTTCAGACATTCACACTGCGCGTTCTCAGGAGCGAGGTGGACAGGACACCATGGACAAACATACAGTCTCAGTATTGAAATGTTTAAGGCCTCCGCTGAAAAACAAAGTCTCCATATTGTAACGTTACAAGATGTTTTATAATAGACTACAGATAATCAGTATAACCCTGGGTGGTTTACTTTAACAACAGAATCATATCGCTGAGCACTGACTTTATTCGATTATTTGTAAATAAATAAATAAATAAATAAATAAATAAAAAGTACAATAAATTCAGTTGATTAATTTCTGAAATTAGAATTGTCCACCATACTTTGCAAATAGTCATGTGTAACCAAGTTGTTTTATTTAGCATAAAAACGAAACTGACTAAGAAGTGGAATATTGAATCCCTGAGGAGGAGCAGCCCTGCGGGAGCTGCGCACACCGTCGATGCCAGTGTAGTCCATACTGACACGAGTTTCATTGGCTCTCTTAAATTGTTTGTGTGGCATAAATAGGCCAATACACTATTTAAAGCTCTGTAATAACGCCCAGGGTTTGCTAAAGTAATAACTAATTTGTTGGACAATAAATAATGTACTAATGCGCATCATCGATATTAAAATAAAAAGCTGATTTTCACGAGTTAATGACATACTACCGTAAATTGGGCATTAGTAATCATTAGTAGCCTAATAATAAATGGAAAGAATAAACAGTCATAGGGGTTCCCTCACACGCTGCCAACCCTCATGTTATTCTTGTTAATAGGTTCAAAAGTAAATGACTTTTTAACTGGGCCTTAGTTAGGAAGCCATAACTTACATATTGTAATCTCTTAATAATTGATTACAAAATGACATCTGTTTGGACTTACAAAAAAAAAAAATAACAAAAAAATGTCACTAGTGTTAAAATATTTTCCTAAAAGAGCGTGCGACAAAATCCGCGAGTAACCTACCGCATCCAGACTTCTGTCTAAAAGATATAATACAACTATTACTTCTGCTGCTATTACTGATAATAATACCAATAATAACCATAATAATAATAATAATAATAATAATAATAATAATAATAATAATAATAGTAATAATAATAATAAAGAATAATAATAAACTAATCATCGCCTGAGTCATCGTACAGACGGAGCTATAATCACTTGCAGAGTGGTCTCAGGAGCAGGAATGAACGTAGATGTGCGTACGCGCACTCAGCGCCTAATCTCAGGGCTCTAAAGAGAATTGAGTTGTAGGTGTCATAGAAGTTAAAAATGTTCCTGGTTCTGATAGAGAGCCGCTGTCCACTTGAAGCGCCTCAGTCATTCATCAGGGTTAATGGTGTGATTAGCAGCATGAGGCCAGGAAAACACAGCCTTTCCTCTCTGTCAGCACTCATAAAGTCACGGCCACACGCGGCTCCTCGGGCCGGGACACCCCGCGGCAGCAGGCCCGACCGCCGGGGCTCACACCTCTACATCTGCCTGTCTTTAATGGATGTTACACTGATTTAGTAGTGAAAACAGGCCGATCAGAAGACTTCTCAGCCCGAGTTGTCGAGGCGCTTGATGCTCGGAGGAAGCGGCGCGGAGCAGAGCCGTGTTACCTTGTCGCTGAACGGAGGCCCGGACAGCTGTCACACAGCAGTCATGTCCCCGCTGATCTCCAGCCGGTGCAAACACTCCTCACACCGAGTGTTAGAGGAGAACGCCTGATATCCAGCTGGCCTCAACACTGTTTGCTCTGTTAATCCAAGACGCTTCCCTCCGGACGGCCGCTGGAGTATCAGCCTGTCCAAGAGAAAACGAGTAATGGATATTATTCAGCAACCTCGACTGGCTGGCTGTCAAACTCTTCATAATTTCATGCTTTCACCTTTAAAACAGTAAATCAAACTTCATTATCTAAGTCATGGGACGGCCTGCACTGGCTACGTTCTGCATATTTTTTACATTTAATTTCCTATTTTATGTTATTCTAGTTCAGTACGTTATTACAATTGGGTCTTTTGCTGAATGACAAAGGTGTAAATTGGATTTATTCTGAGGAGAAGGACATCCAGCTAGGTCACAAGAGATTGAGGTTAATTTTTAGCTTTTGTTTACATCTGAAGCCATAGAACAATCTGTGATTTGGATAAGAGTTATTGGATTAAGACTACATTTGTCTTCATAGTTAACACTGTTAATGAGAGTTAATGTAAAATGAATTTAATGCTTAAAACTAATTCATCAACCAGTCTGGAAAGCTTTGACCTGTCCTGTCTCATAACGCTCTGTTAGGGCTGTACACTACAGTGCACTCTCCCAGCAGGCTGAAGAAATGAACACAAAACAAGTCGGGTATCATTTCTTAATAAAACAACATGTGTATATTATTATTTATACAGTTTTTATGAATGGATGGAAAATAAAGTATTGACTTGAGCACTGGACAGTTCAGAGGCTCTGGTGCTTTGTGCACTATTTCCAGTTTAACAACTACCTGCTTTTAGTTATGAGTTAAATTTGTATTGAAATATAAAATATAAAATATATTGTGCACTCAGAAAATATGTATTGCTGTAGTTTGAATTATCCCCCAGTCTAATGAATTATCCAGACTGAATCCGCCACGACATCACTAGACTTCTAAAATTAGGATTGAGGTGAGAAGCAGACTTGATTAAACCGAGCTGCAGTTCAGTCACAACACATTTCTCATTTTGTTGTCATAAGGGTTTCTCACAGTTTTGATTCTGCTTCTCTGAAAACTCAGTCCTAATTTATTTGTCCAGTATAATCTAATAATATTCCATTATATGATGTTGTGAACTCTGCATACATTTATTTTGGATCACTATGAGTGTTATCAATACATTTCATAGACACAATCTTGGAAAATCAGTGTGTGAGAGGGATACACACACAACCTGAAGCAGCTGAGGATATTTTGTGACACTGCAGCCAGGCTTCACCACTGAACACAGAACGCAAGGTTTTATGATACTAGGACATCAAAGGATAACACCTTCTACAAATCTTAGAAACCTTGTTTTCAAACACATACAGCTGTGGCCCAGGAGCTAGAGCTGGTTGTCCACTAATCCAAGGCTGTCCTCAGCTCTGACTGCATGTCAGAATGTCCTTGAGCAAGAACCCCACAAATTGCTCCCGATGGCTGTCCCATCAGTGTGTGAGTGTATATGTGAATGGTTGAGCTTATCATGGTACCAGATGCTGACTGAAGTTGAATAAAGTTGAATTAGATTAAAATATCATGAATTGTTTTGCAATAGAAAGATCAGCATGGGGCCGTTAATGGATGCCTGGCCTTAGGCACCACTTCAGCAGAAATGGACAAATCCCCATCAGTCTGTTTCCCTCTATAGTATGTTTGTGTGTGTGGAATACCTGTGGCCCTGAATCGACTGATATTTGTTTGCTTATTCATACTGGGAATCTAATCACAATAATTAGATATATGAAAGAATGTAATAAATATTTTCCAATGTGGGATCAGGTCCTCCCTAATATATTCAGATGCATATTTATTTAAGTCCTGGTTGTGTCAGTGAGTGGAGAAACTTAACTCTTGGATGCCTTCAGTTCCACAATGTACAGAGGGTACAACTGCTCTCTCTGCTGGAAATAGTTAAGCACACAGTGTTGAACCTGAATGTTTGATGTGAAGGCCCAGTGACTGTGTCTATTGTATGACAGTCAGGTTTGTCTCTCTAACTGTCTTGCCATGTCTGTTTCTCTGTGTAGGTCTGGGTGATGGATGGGGTCAGTCAACAAGGTTCAGTCCTCTGGACAGCATGGCTAAAGACCTGGGTTCCCACCTTTTACAAGTCAGTACAGGAAACAACAATGTTCTAGCTCTGTAGTACTTACACTCTTCTGTGGTATGACTATACTATGATGCGTTGCATTAAAGTGCAAATAATGTTGGGTTTCTTCATTAATCAACCATGATTATAACAACTCAAGGCTGTATTACAATGAAATACCATCAATTTTGTATGGATTGCAAGTTGGGCTCAGTTCAAAGTTTTTCACTGGCTGTGATTGATCAGGAAGTGCTGGATTTGATTGGCCTCACTTAACAGGAAGATCGTGATCGATCAGATGGCCCTTTTACACTACACGAACAGAACAAACACATATATGTTTGACAGATCACATGGTAGGCCGTGATAACTTACACACAAAGCATGAAGCAGCACTAACAAGACAATATACATACACAAACAAGATACATCCGTGGTTTACATTTGAAGTGCCATCATCAGTCTGTAGTGACAGTGCCCAGTGAGCATGTTTCCATTGAATAGATGTTTAGAAAATCATGGTGCGGCGCAGTCAAAGCTTGGACGTCTTGAACGGGGAATCCCTGGTACAGACACATATTACCTGCCAGTGCAAGATGGCTGAGACATACCTTCACATGTATCACTTTCTTCTCTTGTTCAACCTACAAATGAACATTTAGTTATATTATAGTACGCAGTAGAAAAAGATGACATAAAGAGGTCTTCTACCACATACAGAACAGATATCATCCTGGTTTCAACTAGAATTTATTCTTGCAATCTTGTTGGTTTGTGCTCACTGGGTCCAAATAAGTTCAGCACTGTCCTTGGTGCTTGATGTTCCCCCACAGTCATTTAAATCGAAAGTTCAGACAAAAACAGTGTCTGTTTCAGCACTGATGTTAACATTGTTTTTTTAGTCCACTATTGGAGGAGCAGGTGATTGTTATGGACAAATCAAATCAGATATCTGAAATAAAGAAAGAAAGACAACATAGCTACTGCAGCTACCACAACAGTGATTATTTCCAGTTAATGAGCAAAAAAGCAAAAACAAATCCAATAAACATTTCCCACTAGTTTGCAGCTATGATGACATTTTCTATTTTATAGCCTGAAGCACATTATTTACATGAGTGCACAGGACTTTCAAGAGCCTGAGGAGTTTCTTAACTCATGCTGAAAAGACATTGAGGAGTGCATTTTTAATTCTTATTTTCAAGAACAACCAATCACAGCTTTTAAAAGAACACATCGTATGGCACGACAGTAACAAATGTGATTTTTCATGATTGTCGCAGCCTCTAAAACACCAAGCTATAATGTTTCAAATATTTTGAAGCATGTGCAAAGTAATAATACAGACTCACATGATGTAGGCACAGTACCATGATAGACTGGACCATTGTCTCAGAGGCTGTATACTGGAAGGACAAGCAGTCTCATTTAGTTATGGACAGTATGATTAAAGACTGGGAGAAGAATTAGGGAAGGACATACTGTAGCAGAGGACATGTGGGACAAGGGTCTGAAATATGTAAATATCTGTTGCATTAATGCCAGACATTGTTTCACACAGTTTGAGATTTTGCTCCACTCAAAGGTAAGATTACCTGAAATCTTCCTGGCTGTGACACCAATCTGTGAGAAATGTACCCAAACAGATGCAGACTTATTGCACAGCTATGCATTATGCCCTGAGTTAAGTATTCTTGGTTACAATATAGTAATAATAATAATAATAATAATATAATACCGTTTGTTTTTCTGCTTTATTTTTGTTGTTTGTTTTTTGGGATTGTGTCCTTTTTTCTTCCTTGTATTGCTTGTGTAGCACCTAAAGTGAGGCATAATTATTCAAATGTGTCTTCGCAAAATGTCTGATTTGGAGGTACCTAAAGAAATCTGTCCTTGACATGTCATATTTCTCCTGAAGAACATGAACGATGCCAACATTGCCCGAATTCATAAACCCTTAATGCAATACAATCCAAAATCCTCCCATTGATCAAAGTCTCCATCCATAATCAAAGGGGTAAATAATGGATTTGCTGATATAGGATAGAGCTCTAAGCTTCAGTTGTTTTGCCACTACCATCCAAATCTGAATGGTACTGTGAACAATCGGATTGTTACTGTAATATGATTTTTTGAGATGAATAGGAGACATTATCATAGCTCCAACTCAGTAGAGTAGGCAATCCTCCCTTTCCATGTTTACAATGGCATGTAATCCCCTAGTGTAAATGAATGGCCATGGATTATGTGTATTCAGTTGCATTGTATGGACAGAGATCATTTCTGAAATGGTGCTAAAATGTCAGGACAGGGATAATAAAAAAGAAAAAATGTTTGCTTGTGGACTAGGCCTATTAAAGTGTGTTTACACTGGCAACAACATTTTTAAAATAAAATGTACTGGAAACGCTCAAAATAATGGCACTGTCCAGTCTTACATCATACAGACAAACGTATTGGCACAAAACAATGTAAAAATGAAAATCTCCAGCACTGTGTGGTGTTTAACAGTAACTGCCTTGTTACTGCTCCCTCAGACTCTGGATGGCTTTGTGTTTGTCGTTGCCTCTGATGGCAAAATCATGTACATCTCTGAAACAGCATCAGTCCACCTCGGCCTGTCCCAGGTAAGACCCTCCTCACCTCAGCATTTCAGTCAAACATTACATTTTCAAATTAGTTAAAGGGGCTCCTTACATATTTTGCACGAGGTAGGGTGCAGCTGATCACTACATAACTCAAATTTATGAGCACATGCTGAAAATGTGTTTGCTGCAGGTGGAGCTAACAGGAAACAGTATATTTGAGTACATTCACCCATCAGACCATGATGAGATGACAGCAGTGCTGAGTCTTTGCCAGCCCCCGAACCATCACTTCTCTCCAGGTAAGCACCCTCAACCTCTGGGCTCTTGTGCAGACATCATGTTATATCACACGCCAGCACCAAATATAGAGGTGCAATGTGTAAGAATTGTCACTAAAAAAAAGGCAGTAACTGTTGTGATGTTAAAGCTGCTAACTTCAATAGATATAGACTCAGATTATTGTGCCATGAGGTACAAAGTAGCAAGGGGCTAGCATGCTAACTTCAGTAGATATCTCTGCAAAAGATGTATTGTTTTGCAGAGAAATCTATTGAAGTTACAGGACCAACACTCCCCTAGTTCTCTGAGCTCCCAGTCCAGGATAATACAACTACTAGCTGCACGGTTAACTAAGCTAACCATCTGCTGCTCTGTGAGATGAACTAAAAAAACAATGAAAAAGCTTGCGAGTTTAACTTGATTTATGTTTTCTGGCTAGAAAAGTGTTGCTGTCAAAAAGAGAAGCAGAGAATGGAAGTGATATACCTCTGTTGATCTGATGGAGGCGATGCTGTTTTTTTAAACCTAGCCTTTATTTGCAACATAATTGACACAATCTGTATGTTTGTTTGTTTGTTTATTTGCTTGCTTTTCTTACAGCCTCAGGGTTATTGTTACAGTTTTGTCAACATAGAAATTTCTAATATAAACATGTTTGTTAACAGCTTTAGTGGAGAGAAAGGTCGTGTTAAAGTGAAACTCTCGCCAAAAATTAACCGAGGCTTTATTTGTGATTGAATATGAGTCAGACCTTCGTGTAAATGCATAATTGCGAAGAAAGAGGCACTTTTAAGATTTAACGTAGTTTCGTTTTCGGCAAGTTAATTTTCAATGGAGTGCAGGGGCACTTTAGGGCTAGCGTCAAAATTGCTATTTTAAAAACACTAAGAAGGCTCGACACAACATGAAACTTTGCTCGTAGTATCACCAGGGTCTCTACACATGAACACGAGCATTGAGAACATTGTTTGTGTGCGCAGAGTTTACTAAAAAGAAGGTTTTTTAACTACTCACCGTAGGAGCTGGATCTCCGGCGCGTCGCAGGGTCAGTATATTACATTTGAATGTTGTGAGTAAACATTGTTCTTTTAGATGATGGGTCTCTGTGACTAGACAAGTCAAGTTTGACATGAGGATGTCATACTGATGAAACCCAGTTCAGCCTTGAAAACAGCACATTGTTTACAGAAAGCCCAGGTACGATCATTAGAAAAGATGTTGTTGAACTGCATAATGGAATCTTGATATGTACTGTTTTTGACTTTTTGAAATCTGATTTAGTCTTGAAAATCCCTGGCACACCCCTTATTGAACCTTGGTGGCCTTCAAAGATGGGCTATAGGGTTAGGGTTTCACATACAATTTTCCTGGTCAGATTTTGCAATGGAAGAGGCAAAATATAAGTAGTATCTGGCCAACTGTCCAACATCAGGAGATACAGACTCCATCATTGGCACCAAACAGTTAGGTAACTTTTTACAGCCCTACCATGTAGGCTTGGATTGTACCTCTGTGATACATGCCTTTGGACAAAGAGCTGCCAATTGAATACATGCAAATGTACATTTCTTGGGGTCATGATTTTTATAGTCATGTCTGCCAAAGTGATCAGCTTTGGAAGGGATTAAAGCTGTATTCCAGACAACAAACTATGCTTGGGGTATTAGCAGTAGACTGCTTCTAGACACTATTTTGGGTTAGAGTTGTGGTGGCAACAGAGTGAACAGAGTAATCCAGGTGTCTCTGTTGGTCCCTTTTATTACACTTGTCACTGCTGTCTTGGGAATTAAACTGGTCTGTAAAAACAAATACATCTGACATAATATTAGGAGTAAGAAGAGTGGTGGGATATTGTACACACAATATCCTGTAACATGTGAGTAATGCCTCTCTGTAATGTGTGTTTGTGCAACAGAGTATGAAATCGAGCGCTCCTTCTTCTTGAGGATGAAGTGTGTTCTTGCTAAACGAAATGCAGGACTTACTTGTGGGGGATATAAGGTAGGTGCAGCCACTGGAATAACCCTGACACACACTTGATTATGTTCATGATAACTTTGGGGTCTGGGAGTGATTTCATTCCATTAAGTGATTTCTTAATTGGTCATTCTCAAACAACCATGGTTCTGAACAGCACAGCTAACTTAATTTACCTCAGGATATCTATTACATATCCTTATAAAGCAACAGCAGCAGCTGGAAGTGTCTATAGACTGGTGGTTAGCTTTGGTTTCTGGCTGACAGCTATTCAGTGCTGTCAGATCAGTGCTCAGGTGCTTTTTTGAAGAATTTCCTTATTTTGTCGAAGTAAATCCGTTGTATTTTGACCATAAAAATTGACCAAATGACCAAAAAATACTATTGCATCATCTGATGAAGATATTCTGCACTTTTCCCATCATGCACCATGCGTTTGTTAAAGTGAAACTCTCGCCAAAATGCAACCTAGGGTCTTTTCGTGAATGTACCCAAGTCAAACGTTAGTTTAAAAGCATAATTACGACGAAAGCGGCACAAGATTGACCGTATTTTCGTTTTTGGGTCAAAATCATTTTCAGTGGAGTGCTAGGGGCAAATACTATATTAGCATCAAAATCGCTATTTTTAAAACACTAAGACGGCTCGACACAAAATGAAACTTTGCTCGTAGTATCACCAGGGTCTCTTCACATGAACATGAGAATTGAGAACATTGTTTGTGTACACAGAGTTTGCTAAAAAAGTTTTTGAACAACTCATGTTACCAGTTGTTTTTCCGCATGCCGCCGTCCTGCCCGTCATAATTCTCCAAATACTAGGAGCAAAGTTTCATGTTGTGTCGAGCCTTCGTAGTGTTTTAAAAATAACAGTTTTGATGCGGGTACATTCAGAAAAAGAACATAGGTTGCATTTTGGTGAGAGTTTCACTTTAAGTTTGCTGTTTTTTGCTCCAAAATATAAACTTTTTGTTTGTGTTGGTAATGAATACTGTATGTTAATTTCTTTGAATGTAGATCAAACTTTGATGAAATATTCTAATTATCCTTATTATTTGTTTTTAGCAACACAATTTCATTGTTGTTACATTAAACATTAAAAAGCCCCCAAAAAACAAAACACCTAAACAAATCTCATGTAGAATTAAAGCTAACGGCTGTTTTTTAATACAGGATAGTAAAGGGTAGTTATTTTACAGCACTTATTTCATATTTTTGTGCACCAGCTGCCATACTGCTACTGTGTTTTTGTTTGTTTGTTTTCAGCGTAGTTCTAATCTGCTGTTTGGTGCTGTCTGGTTTGGAAAATTACCAAAACATTTTGTTTGTCACAAGCCCTTAACTTTCCCTTTCAACATGTAAATCTTGTAATAACATTGGTCTGGTGCTGTTGTTTCCCAGGTCATCCACTGCAGCGGCTACCTCAAAGTGCGTCAGTACATGATGGACGTGGCGCTGTATGAATCCTGCTATCAGACTGTGGGTCTGGTGGCAGTTGGCCACTCCCTGCCCCCCAGTGGTATCACAGAGATCAAACTTAGCAGTAACATGTTCATGTTCCGGGCCAGCTTGGACTTTAAACTAATTTTCTTGGACACAAGGTAGGAGAGTTGCTTGACTGAGCAGAGGGATGGACAGATAGAAATCACAATGTATATCTTGATGATCTCTGTATGGAATAAAAAGTCAGAAATTGATCATAAATAACCAACAGAATATTAATTTGTAAATACAAATAATTGCTTGAGTATAATGGACAACACATTATTTGAATAAACAAATATACAGTAAATGCATATACACAATGTGAAATAGTTATCTTTCAACTATTGCTGGATTGTTAATTGAGCAATTTGTGTTGCTGTTGAGCACACTGATGCCCAAATCAACCCTTGACTTTAAGCTTGTGCCCTCTCTCCTTTGTGCTGGAGCTAGGGTGGCAGAGCTGACAGGCTATGAGCCTCAGGACCTGATAGAGAAGACACTGTACCACCACGTCCACGCCTGTGATGTTTTCCCTCTACGCTATGCTCACCATTTATGTGAGTCCTTTAAAACTTAAGTTAGACCAAGTGGGTGGGAGGGTAGAAATCATCAACAGATCCCTGTTCAATTGAGTGAAACCCAGATCTACAGTACAGAGCCGCTGATAGTCTTGCTCATGCCCGGCTCTGATACGACCTCTGGAGGCGGATCAGATCCGCAGCAAAACTTTCACCCTTCTCCCTATCTGAAACACAGACCACGATGCTGAGAATCGACGCATGATTCCTGCACTCAAAGGTCAGATGAATGGGGCTATTGTCTCACTGATTAAGGCCCATGACATCTTTGAGGGGCTCAACAGTAGAACCAGTGCCCTGGTACTACCCACACTGTCCTTCACTCAATGATGTTGTTAATATGACTATAGTAAAACAAATGAACATTTTTCAACTTGGCATTAATATTTGTTACACGTAATCCTTCAGCTACAGTAACAGATTGGGTTGCTCATTAATATTAATTTAATTGAGAAATCAACATTCCCAATCACATACTTGTCTTTGAGGAAGAGGGCAGATTCAGGATTAGAATCCTTTCAAATAATGCGCCCCTGATACTACCTCCAGAGGCGGATCAGCGCCAAAGCAAAATTTCACCTCTCGCCGCCACTAAGAGATTTGCACAGAGGCGGAGGTGGAGAATTGGCACAGGATCCCTGCATCCAAATGGCAGCGTGAATGGGGCTAGTGGCGCATTATTGGCGAACAGAACCAGTGTGAATGGATAAGCCAGCTGCGCGTATCGAAGGCGTGTCGATCGGACATTCTGTTAACTACACAGGTCCCTCACACAGAAATGTCACACAAAGCCAAGTTACATGACCAGCGTAATAACTGTAAGTGTCTTTGGCAACTTATAAAAGTAAAAAAATACGCCAGATATGCATGGAGAAGCGTCTGTCCTTTGAAAAACAGCATCTGTCATGGGCAAAAAACTTTAACTCACTAAGTGTTGGTGTTGGAAAAAAATCTCTGCGACGGTCAGCCCTCCCAACTGAGACTTCAAGTGAAACTCTTGCCAAAATGCAACCTAGGCGTTTTTTGTGAATGTATATGAGTCAAAGAGTCGTGTAAAAGCATAATTACGATGAAAGAGGCACTTTTAAGATTGACTGTATATTCGTTTAAACTAATTTTCAATGGGAGTGCATGGGGCACTTTTACGCTAGCATCAAAATCGCTATTTTTAAAACACTAAGAAGGCTCGACACAGCATGAAACTTTGCTCGTAGTATCACCAGGGTCTCTTGACAGGAGGGCACCTGGGGAAACACCTTGAAAACACACCGACATCATCATCATGACATGTACCGTCATGTCTCTTAGGAGTCGCAGCGCCGGCTTCTTGTGTGAATAACACAGAGGGTTGCTTTTAAGGCGGTGATGCTTTGCTCTGTATATTTTGACGGGCTTCAAGTATACGACCAGCAGAAGGCATGCTCACTGGATGCGTTTGTTGCTGGAATGCAGAGCAGCGCTGAGACCAGCATGGAGAGGAGAGGGTATGCACAACGGTGATCCTTCCAAAAGGCAAGGATGTCCTCCTGGCACTTATCCACGGTAAACAAAAGTACGGATACCACCTCCTACGGGGCAAAAAACTCTCATGAGCCTCAGGACAATAATTCTGCTTGTGTTTGCACCTGTGTATGACTGAGAGACAGAGAGAGTGAAAGAAAGAGTGAAAGTTTTGCTGTACATTTTTAATGAACACTGCTTTGTCAGTCATTGACCGCCTGCCTGCACCTGTGATGTTCTCTGGCGAGGCTGACCCAAACCTGCCTGACCCACAGGTTCCCAGGTCCCGTGGGTTGCCAGTCGACCTGCACATCCCTAGTGTCCGGGGCTCTAGTGTGGTGCCTCCTGCACAGTGGGCACTGGACAGTCTTTTTTGGTTAATTCAGGGAGTGGGGAGTGTATGTGTTTATACCGCTGTCACAGCAGCTTTGGACCACCCTTTGGGGGAGGTTTTCAGGTCTGCACAAGAACCAGAGCCAGTGGTGAAGATATCTTCAACTTTATAGCTCTAGCAGCACTCTCCTTCTAGGCCTTTCCCTTTTGATTTGCTCATTGTCAGCGCTTTTAGGTTTCTTTTTCTTGTTCCCTTTCCCTCTGGTGCTATGGGTCTTCTCGCCGAACCACGGCGACATGCACTCCACACATTGTTTTGTTGATGTGACAGGGGCTGTAGACAGTCTACAGTTCTGAGGGCAGTAGCTCATCTGTGCTGTTTTCTCTCTGCTGAACCCCTTTTTAACACAGTGACTTTGGTATTAATCCAGTGACTTCTCTTCACCCTCTGGTATCCCCACAATCCTGATAGTATTACATCTCGAATACCACTCCATCATCAAGCTTTGTAAGAAGCATTTCGTTTGACTTTCTCATGTCTGTCAGACACAGCTCCAGTGTCTGAATATGGCACTTTCCTTATGAAGCCTTGTTCTGAAGTAGAAACAATTCTGTCAGTCAATGCCAGCTAAGAATCAAATTTGTAATTTGGGGTTGAATGGCTTGCTGATAAATTCCGGAATCCTTTCAGATGTCATTTTGCACAAATGCTGCAACACTTTCATCACATCAGGCCTAAAAAACATACTCTACACACTGTTTACATGAATATTTATTGGGGTCCAGTAGCAGTGATAAAATGAAATGATTAAACTTTACAATTTATTAAGTAGGGGTGGGTATTGGCAAGAACCTCACGATACAATACGTATCACAATACTTTGGTCATGATGCGATACGTATCACGATATCACGTTATTGCGGTATAAATAAAGATGAAAACACAAGAACCTGTATATGTACATCAGATGATATTGATCAGAGGACATATTGAGTCAAAACTATTTCATTCAAAACAGCTTCTCCATTTTATTAATTCCCATGAAATTTCCAGGCTGTAATATTCTCTTTGTCCAGCTCATTGTTCTTGCTATCTCTGTTAACTTTGAAGCCAAAGTGCTTCCAAACGTCAACTTTAAATTGCGGAGGCGTTGTTAACTTGCCATCCATTTTGCAAAGACCTCAGCCACTCTCTCTACTACAAAAATACACCCGCCGCACAGCAGAGTCGCTCTTCGGCGATATATCGATATTTGGAGTTGAAAAATCGATATTGTATTGGGCGGCAAAGTATCGCGATATATTGCCGTATCGATATTTTAGCCCACCCCTATTATTGAGTATTAATTTCCAACACTGTTAAAGTGGACAAAACTGGGGGGCGCTGCTGAGTAGGTTTTGGAGGTGGACGTGTGTTAAGAGTCACCCATGGACTAAATAAAGAATGATAAAGATAAAGAATTTCAAGTTCTGTCACTAGACTTAGTAGCCTCCTTGAGACAAGAAATTGTGGAGATATTCAAAACCTCCAAGCAGCTTTAGGGGATAAATTGTCAATGATCAAATCCGACCTGTGAAAACCCCCTAGTGAAAACACCTCGCTAACTCACCAGCTGAAATGTCGACACACATCACATCTTGTATCTCAAATTCAAAATGAGTCTTACATTACTGTTACAGATTGTTTCAAAATGAATGCAACATTTCAATCAACTTACTCTGCTCTGCATACATCAGAATTTACTACAGATACTACCAAAATGAATCAGTTCCTGGCTGATCTTGAAACTCCTGTAATGATTTTGAATGTGTAAAGAAATGGGACGTCCCAGCCTCTCTTGAAGAATTATGTTTTTCTATTAAAGCGATGCAATCCAATAAGCCCCAGGTCCCAAAGAAAATCCTGACCACTGACGTAAGCTTCAATAGCCCATCTTTTAAAAATGATAAAGAACCCTCCCTCTATGGTTCTTTTTGACCCCTTAACTAAATGCTAAAATGCTAAAACTAAAAAGGTTCTGGCCAAAATTATTGCTATTCATTTAGAGAGAGTTTTGCCTGGCGTTATCTCTGGAGTTTTGGTTTTGTTAAAGGACAGCAGTTTCATTTTAAAACATACTCTCATTCATTTGACATATTCTAAAAATTTAGTTATAAACACAATGGATGCTGATGGAGAACCTATTTGCAGTATTAAAGAATTTTTTTTCGGATAAATTTATCAGTTGATGAGATTAATTGATACGTCACCATAAGCCAGTGGTCAAGCAAATTATATCCGTTCTGAATATTTTGCACTAGACAAAGGACACAACACCTTTGTTGCATCTCTCTTCACTTTGGCTACTGACCACTGGCCATCCCGTTAAGAGCTTATGCAGATGACCTCTTGCTGTATGTGGCTGACCCATCATCCTGTCTTCCACATGTTCTGTGTATTCTGGATACTTTAGCTCTTTTTTCAGGATACGAATTAAATCGTAAAAAGAGTAAATGCCACACCATTAACTCATCAGCTCTGCAACATCAGCAGACTGATTTGCCCTTGTCAAACTTTAATTGGGAAGATTAACGTGTTAATGAATGTATCAAACTACGTTTCAATTTGACACATTTCTGATTTTGTTTGCAACTACAATATTTTTTTGTCTCCAAGATTCTGCAAATCATTACTTCAAAGAAGCAAGTTGAGTGGCTTTCCAAGGGAAATTTCAAACACATTGTTGGGTTTCCAATTTAGACTATGACAAATCAGGATCAACCAGTCTGACCATTATTTATCCTGTATGTCTGCTCTAATATATTCCAATCAGGATTTCCAAGTATGTCAAAAACCCTGTTGTGCTTAATACCTTAACGATTTAATATCAATTTAGGAAACACTTCAAGTTTGATGCTGCCACCCCCCTTGGGTCCAGTATACAACAATCATCTGTTTCCTCCCTCATATTTGGACTTTATTTTTTCAATGTTTCGTAACAAATGTATACATTGCTTTCTTGATTTGTACTCTGATTATCATCAATGTTTGGATTGCCTGCAAACCATTTTTGGGCACCTCCTAGATTTTGTTTCTAAATGTTCATCTAATTATGGGCTTACATTAGCCAGGTGGCCAGAGAGACACAATTAGAACAGGTCTGGACCATACTCTTTACACAAGTTTGGCATTCCAACTCACAGTGAAAGGCATAATGACATGTTCCTGCTGCACTCAAATGGCCCAAAAAATTAATGCTGCAGCGTTTCTGCCTCTTTGAATATCTAATGCACAATGCTGTTTATAACAGAGACCCTTCAATTGTGTGGAGTCCTGTGTCGTTCTGAAGGGCTGATGTTAAATCTTCTCATTTTCTCTCTCTGATCCTGGTCTTTGTTTCCCTTGCAGTACTGGTGAAGGGGCAGGTTACTACTAAGTACTACCGTATGTTATCAAAGCATGGAGGCTGGGTGTGGGTGCAGAGCTACGCCACCATCATCCACAACAGCCGTTCCTCCAGACCTCACTGTATTGTTAGTGTTAACTACGTCCTCACGTGAGTCATCACCCCCCCATAATTCTTCATGTAATACCTCCAGTTAAACCAGTCCAAAGATACAGTGTGTGCCTGTCTGTTTTTATACAGAAATATCGAGCACAAGGAGCTGCGGTTATCCGAGGACCAGAGTCGAGCCACTAAGCCTGGCCTCAGTCTTACTTCTTCTCAGAACCACCAAAAACAACTCAGAGCCAAAGCAGTCAAGATGAAGACCAAGCTCAGAGCAGCTCCCTATTCTGAGGTGGGACTTCCACTTACCCCAATGGTTAAAACTTTACAATAAGGGTATATCAATTAACATTAGTTAATGGAGTAATAACCCTTAATTAACAGTCAATTAATGGTTAACTAATGTGTCAAGTAATCATTTCCTGATGGTGTTATTTTCATGGAGGTGTTAATTCATAAATTTTTTTAATTGATTTTTTACAGTGACAACAACAATAAGGTCACGAAAATTAACATTAGGTAATGGAGTAATAATTAACTAAAAGTAGTTTTTGTAGAAATCTATAACTAATGATGTTCATGTTAATTAAAATGTTAATACATACTTTGTATAATAGAAAAACACAAGGCCTTTGTTAACAGTTAATAGACTGGAAATGTTAATTAATTAACTGCATTAGTACATGTAGTAATAAGCATTGGCCAGCAGTACACTCACATTTAACTCATGCGTCTGGTAATCATTAATTTATGGTGTTCGTGATAACTATATTAGTTTACAAAAAATATCAACATTAGTTAGTACAATAGTAAGCATTAACCAATGCCTTATCAATACATGAATAACCCCTAAGTTACTGTCAACAAATGTCTCTGCATAACATTTAGTAAGGGTTTACATATTAATTAAGGATTGATGAGGACTTATTAAGGGATACCAGTTTTGTAATTTATGGTAACTATGAAGCATTATGTTGAACACTTGAACACACAAGACTTCTAGGGGTGCATGAGTTTAAAACAAGTCCTTTATTATTTTTTTCCTTTCTACAAATACAAAAACACATGCACATTGGCATAACTTGGCTATATAGCTTACTGCAGGCTAGGTCCACTAAATGCCTAGCACTAAAAACAGGAATGTTTTGTTTTACAGAGGGAAGGTTACATCTCGTATATTGATATGGCTGGCAGAGCAACCATTCAGATATTAGTCTGGTTACAGAGTATGGTGTAGACCCAAAGCACTTATTGGGACATTAACACACAACCATCCGCAGTGACTGAAGTCAGACAATGTCACGTAAAATGAGTAATCCAGAACAATAAAATGGTATTTGCTAAAATAGCATGATATTAATGTTTAATTTATCAAATGAAAGTGATGGAAATATACTCAATGCATGTTGGCATGCATGTTATATAATAGGAGTCTATCCACTCAGACAAATTATGGACTAAGAATACAGTGAAAAAGCCATTTAATATAAAATATCTGCTTCAAACAAAGAAATAAAAATTTGTTTGCACCAGTAAACACATGTGTATTTCAGTACGATTCTCCATGCTGTTGGTTGTTTGTTTATGGATAGCAGCAGGCCACTAGCCACTTTCAGCCAGATTATTCGAGCTGCTCACCACAGATGGGGCTGTGGAAGGAGAGATCCCTGCATCCAGTGATTCCCTCCAGAGAGAAGAGCTCCAGTTTGAGCCCTGAGGCACACCAGGGGTCCGTCAGCACCAGTTGCAATCTCACTCACCACTTCCCCCTCAAACACCGATGTCTGGATGCTCAGAGTCAGCTGCCAGGCTCAGGCCCCCCCTCTCAGCTGGCTCAGCAAATCATCGGCTCCCTGCACAGCAAAGCACCAACTGGATGGAACATCAGTAGCCCTCCAATACCCAACAAATACACAGGTACACTCTTTATTGAACATATTTTAAGTATCCACGTTAAACAGGTGATTAAACATGCTGTAGATTTGTTTTCTGCACTAATTTACCCATGGAAAAACGCCCTCAAAATCCAGCTTTTTAAAATCTTTTTTTCCACTTGGCCATATTTTTAAAAAGCTGAGCACAATTTTGAATTTCTATTAAAAAGAAAAAAGAAAAAAAGAAAGAAAAGTAAGACAAAAAATTTAAATTAAAGCATGAGTATAGGGTGCCCTGGTATATCTTGTCATAAAGAAGGTGCATCATGTACTTGAGGCTGTGTTCTCACCACAGCAGCCTGGGTTCACTTCTAGCCATACCAATTGCTACATGTCTGCAGCACTACAGTATTTCATTATGATGCTGTTCTCACACATGGTTTACCTTTGTCAAAAAATTGCAGCTTCTGCAATTTAGATATTGCACTCAGCCCTATTGTTTTTTAATAAATCTCTAGTCACAAGCCTCACTACCTATGTGTAATGGAAATACCAAGCTATTTTATATCCACATTTTTAAATTTTATTTAAAATGCTTCTTTGAACGCTGTATACCCCTGACTCCTTCAGCACAAGCGCTGGTTTAATTTCAACTTCTGAATATTGTTTTCCCATCAGTCCCCATGCTTGCAGCTGGCTGTGGGTACCCTGATGAGCTCGCCCATCATTGTTCCAGCAGCACAAACCAACATTTTACCGGCAGGCTGAAGGAAGAATCCGAAGACCATTACACATTTGTCCACAGAGATGTGTCTGAGGTTCTTCTACGCCCAAGTCCTCATGCCACAAAGGACAATAAGCCTTTAAGCCAGGATGTCCGACAAAGTGCAAATGGTGCCGAGGGGCTTCAGGGTGACCGGGTTCTGGCCTGCCCTTTGATTAGTGGCCTGATACTGGGTAAAGGTGAGCGGAGTAGTTTGCTGTACAGCATGGGCCAGCCTCTTCCTGTGCACATGGCGCGAGAGCAGAGGAGAAGGCTGTGTATGAAGGATGCCTCCTACAGCCACACAGCTGTGGGATATCCACAACCTGCTGATGGCCACCAGCAGTGTGGAGCTGCCACGGGTCTGCAGCCTGGGTCTGCTGAGGAGGACAGGAGAATGTTGACAGGTATGGGGGTTGGGCTGGAACTTCCAACCAAATCTCCATATATGTCTTTCAACATTGAAAAAGTTGTAAGCAAACACAGTTCTATTAAAGATGGCCACAGTTACCACTGTAAGGACACAGTCTCTCACAGCTGCAACAGCCCCAGCTCCAGTTTGCCCCCCGCGAGCCACAGAGAGATCCCACATTACATTGGCACATCTGTCATTATCACAAATGAGAGGTGACCCAGGGCAGATGCTCAGGAGACTCGCTGCAATAACTTTGACTCATTCAAAGACTCCTTTATCATTTTGCATTTTACACTTGCTGGATAGTTCAATATACTACAGGACAGTTTTGCTCTTATGTTGGCCACCATATAAAACATCAACCTCAACAAGTCTTCAACCTTCAACCTTGAACCAATCACAATGTTTGTTTGCAATAACTTCGGATAGGAAACCCCTTGTTAGCTCATACAGAATTTAAAGAGGCTTTGTGGAACTTGTGTGTAGCCCTGGAAGCCAATCTTTAGATTCTGTTAATGGACTACTAAGAGACGAGGCACTCAAAAATGTACACAAAGTTACATCCTTTGGACTGTCACAGAAAATCCAACCCAAGTCCTTCACAAAGAAATCCGCAGTCCAGCAGCATTAAACAACTTCACCAAACAAACAAATCACCCACTGGCTTTACAGACAACACAGAGAGACAGGAAGGTCCCCTTTTACCACATTATTTTGCAATCTGCTCACATATGGCATAAAAAACATAAAAAAATGTTAATTACTGAAAATTGTTACCTAGAGCCCCTTTAATGTCTTCACCATGATGTTATTTCTAAGTGTATACAACTCATTCATTGGAAATGCATGTGAATGTTCAGATATCTTGTTCATAACAACACTGTCACTAATGTGTGGTTGACCTAATATACCATGAGCAGTTGACCGTGCTTTACTGTATGTCTTTAAACAGTATACTTACAACAGAAATAAACATATTTGCCAATTTCACATATCTCCATATCACAAGTTAACTCCCAGAAGTGACTGCTGTTGCTGGTAGTGTCATGTCATGGTGATTTGGTTTATAGTATGCTTATGCAATAAAGCTTTCACAAGAACGCTATTTTATGCTAACTTTCTGGTGTATTATTATTATATCACAACCCAGACTTTGGGCATAAACCTTAACCTGGAAAAGTTGTTGATGGTATGAGAGCATCCGTATTGTTGTAAGGTGAAATAAGATTTGTATAAAAAACAATGTTACGTAGAAATGGAAAGCATAGGTCAATAAACTTCGCGACCTATTTTGATTAGGTTTTGAAAACTAAAGAGCCATGACATTTGCAGTAAACAAATAGGAATAGATTTACAACTCCTATCTTAAACCCTGTGTAGTATTACTGTGTATACAATAAGGTGCAGAAACAGTATAGCAGCAACAGCATAATTTACAAGCGACATATCACCCTTGAAAGTAAACATGAGAGAGTTTTCTATCCACAAGGAATGTTTCAGTTTCACTTGCGTACAATATCCAAGACATTACTAATCACCCACCTACAATGCAGTGCAGAGTTCCCTTCCGAGACAGCTTAACAACCATTCACACCTGGGCTCACCTAGCCCTGTCAATCCATGTGAGCAACCAGCAAGTGGCCCTAACGACTCTGAAACTCAGAGCTCACACGTTTCCTCAACAACTCTATAAGGACACACAGAGTTTCAAAGCCTGCAAACTCCACTCAGTTAGCTGGAACTGAAGAAGCCACTTGGATGGGAGGTGATACCTCTTCAAGAAACTGAAACGAGTCCAGTTGCCTACAATACAGTTAGACAGTTACACTTAGAAAAACATACTGCATTGTCAAAAAACATTCAAATCAAATAAAAAATCAATCTTAATTTGTATGTCGCTTTTCATACAGAAGAGTAGCTCAAAGTGCCTTACAGAGATTAAAAACAACAACAGAAAAGAGAAACCGCAAATAAAATCAAGAGAAGAAAATTAAAAGAACACAACCCTCCCACCCCTACAGATATGCACAGAGACATACACAAATACATACACACTCAAACACACACTCACACATACGCATGCAGACACACAGACACACACACTCACAACCACACATACACTAGCTGTCACTAGAGAGACATGGCTGGGCAGCGAGACCTGAGGCGTGGAGGAAGCTACCTTTGGGGGGGGCCAACCACACTGAGAGCGATCCCGGTCCAAGGCCGCAGAGAGTGCCGCCACAGGGACCGCCCCAACCCGGGCAGACAGGAGGCCCCACACCACGGTGCGGAGCCCTCAAGCTACCAAGGCCGAAACTGCCCATGGAACAGCACCCCCAATAACGGCTAAAAACACAAGGGACTAAAACCTAAAAGCATAACGGCTAAAAACACAAGAGACTAAAACATAAAAGCATAAAGGCTAAAAACGTAAGAGATTGAAACAAAGGGATAAAGGATACAAGTGCTCAGATTAGCACAGCATAAAGGGAATTAAGACAAATCTAAAAAATAAATTAAAAGCCTGGTTAAAAAGGTGGGTCTTGAGCCTCTTTTTAAAAACCTCAACAGTCTCCGCGACCCTGAGGTTCTCCGGCAGGCTGTTCCACAGTCGGGGCTCATAATAACTGAAAGCCGCCTCCCCGTGCTTTTTTGAACTAAGCTGTGGTATGGTCAAAAGGCCGGTGATAGAGTAAAAGCAGGTCAGATAGGTAAGAAGGCCCAAGACCATTAAGACACTTAAAAACTAGTAAAAGAACCTTAAAGTCAATCCTGAAACGCACGGCGAGCCAATGCAGTGACTTTAAAACCGATGTAATGTGCTCCCGTCCTCTGGTCCTTGTCAGCACTCGTGCGGCTGAGTTTTGTAATAATTCTAAAATCGAAATGCTCTTTTTGGGAAGGCCAGAGAGCAGGGCATTACAGTAGTCTAAGCAACAAGAGATAAAAGCATACATCAGCACCTCCGTGCTGGCATGAGAGTGAAATGGGCAAACTCTGGCTATTCTTAAGATGGCAAAAACCTTTCTTTGTTATATTTTTGATGTGTGGAATAAAACTGGGCTCAGAGTCAAAAATCACATTCAGATTTTTTACAGATTGTGATGGTTTAAAATCCTTTAACTTTGGTAAAAGTTTCTCTTTCTGGCCTTCAGGACCAATGAGTAAAACCTCTGTTTTGTCCTGGTTGAGCTGCAGGAAATTTGCTGCCATCCATGTCTTGATATCTAAAAAGCAGTTAAAAAGGACATCAATAGGCCCTGTGTCATCAGGAGACTCGGTGATGTACAGTTGCGTATCGTCAGCATAACTATTAGGGCTGCCCCTGACCAAAGATTTTCTTGGTCGACCAGTGGTCGTCATTTAGATATA
>CAEMYA010000165.1:70595-82070 GCA_903131615.1 Diplodus sargus | reverse complement strand
TATATATATATATATATATATATATACACACACACACCCACAATTTTTCAATTAATAATATAAGCCTCACATTATTAGTGAAACATTTTATTTCAGAAAATTGTTCATGAATTTTAGAATACGCTCTTTCAGATCAATGCTGAGTTCCTTATACTTGCGGTGTTTGTATAATGGGTGTATCATACATGTCCTATTAAAATGGGCCCAGCATAGTCAGCAGCTGTTATCAGAATCAGTCAGAAGAATTTAAGAGGCCATGCTACAAAGAAAATCTGATTCAGACAACTTTCTAAAATCACCAATTATTTATCGATCAAGTTGCTGTATGTATATTTTATAGCCAGCAGATTTGGTCACATTTTCAGAAAAATAACAATAAATTCACAGAAACATGCTGTAGAAATCACTGGAACTCAAGACTGATATGATATGATATACATGGTCTTTACAAGAATAGGTAAACTTCTGACCACAACATATACATACATACAGGTGCATCTAAAAAAATTAGAATATCATGGAAAAGTTGGAAAACTTTTAGAAAATGATATAATACCATGGTCAGCAAAGTAGTTACTTATTGGAAAAAAGGAAATCAGCATCCCCATACAGTACGGAATATGAGCTGAATACCACTATCAAAGCAGTCTGGGCTTCCATAACAGCAGTGTCACAGGCCTCCATGCCACACCGCATTGATACAGTAATTCATGCAAAAGGAGTTAGAAATCTCTCTCTCTCTCATTTCACATCACATTACAATCCGCTCACAGCCCACAGCTCATGGCCCACAGACAAATTATTCATTTTTTTAACATTAAGGTTTAAGGTTTAACATTGAGCCACTTCAATGTTAAACCTTTAGACTGCAATGAAATGCTCTCACTTCAACAGCCACCCTTTACTTGCAATTTATAATTATAATGCTGACTAAAAAGCATTGAGATTTCAGTTTGGTGTGACCTTGTGAGATCACTAACCTGTGTCTCAGTTCTCTCAGCTAAACAAAACACTAATATCCTGAGCAAACACACAGCCTAGTGGCCGTTCATGCTTAGCGTCAAGCCCCTGCACTCAAGAGGCTAAAGCTGGATTTTCATCAGCTCCTCGATTTCAGGCAGAGCTGATCTGCTGGTGCTTTGTCTTTAAACCAATTCTCTCTCTGCCCATTAGCCCCTGTCCCAATGCTTGCTTTGTTCTCCAGATATAAGAAAAGCCCAGTTATTTTCATTTCAAAGGAAACGAATAACTGACTCGTCTTAAATTCATCATCTGTTTGACTATGTTCTTATTTGATTAACAATATAAGCATATCTTTCAAATGAGATACTATTCAATAAAGATCCTCAGGAATTTTTAACAATAGAGTTCTATGCACCATCATGTTCAGAGACTAACAGCTAAGAAAACATGCAAGATATATCTATATCTATATATAGAGATATAGATATAGAGTTTATTTTTTTGCCTACGATAATTTTGTGGTATGTGTTTTGATTTTTTATTCCTTGCATCTCTGGCACAAACATCTACTCTAGTTAATTTTCTAGCGCTGACTGGTCAATAGAGGGCGCTAGGGCTGTATCTGTACTTTCTACCGTTTTGGTGTAAGTTGTTATCACATTTTTGTGGCCTCTCCCCTGCTGAGCGCCTCCTCCTTATCAGTCAGTGAAGAGCAGAGCAGAGATGAGAGGCGGTGGAGACAGGCAAGTGATCCAGCTGAAGAACACTGAAGTTCACTTGTAGTGATCGCAACAGCGCTCCTTACAATAAGAGCAAGAGACCTTGTTGGTGCTTAATGTGCCTGTTGAACAGGTGTATTTATTATTATCTTAACCCACTCTGTCTGCAGTCTGTCATCATCCACCACTGTTTCACACAAGCACAGTGCGCTAGCTCAGCTAATAGCAAAATCATACAAACAGCACAGCAGTACATTTAAATGAAATCAGTCAGTGTGTACTGTAGTAACTGTTTAGCTTAAGTTTGTCCTGTACCAGTATCTTAGCCAGCAGCAAAGTTTACAGGAGTTTGACAAAAGTGGTACTGGCTGTACCTGTAGGTAGTAAATGAGCAGAAGGAGGACTGACATAATACTGACTGACGTCTGTGGTCGTAATTCTGTCATGTTTCCAGAGATGTTGATGAGATTATAGTGAATTTGGTGCGCTACAATCAACAGAGATGCATGCTACCTCAGATGCATCATTTGATATGTTATAACGGTTTTAGTGCACACTGCAGAAACATATTAATGCAACTAAGCAAATTAACAGTTGAATTTTCAAAAAGGAAACCAATTAGTTATTTAAGAGATTTATTTTATCTCCTGTATCCAACTTTTGCTCTTAAATAAAGCAAAAGTAATTACGGTAATTAAAGTAAGTAAAAAAATGGCTGTGCCTGCAATATTTCCGACTACTCAATCAATCGCCAGAATAGTGGATAACTAAAATAATCGGTAGCTGCAGCCCTGTTCACAAGTGACATCCACCAGCCTCTACACAAACTAATGAGAGTGTAGTGTAGAAACAAACATGATACGCAACTATCAATCTGTCATTAAGAATAATTACATTTTAATCATCATCACAAAGTGCTAAACGATAATCAACTTGATGTTTGCTATAGGAATATCAGTGCTTTAAGGTTACTATACATTTTATCTGCCTTTCCTCAACCTTAATCCAATGAGTGAACAGAATTTTAGTGATTACTTAAGTGACTCCAGCTTATGCTCAGCAGTGGAAAGAAAACACAGGAAGCTGCAATTATGCCAAGTGAAAGTGATTGCCAAGTCCATTGTATAAATATATAAACATAAAAACATAGTCTGATAACTAAAAGTACACCCAAACCAACAATCGTATTACTAAAATGTGACTGAAACTGATATACATTGTAGAC
This sequence comes from Diplodus sargus, assembly GCA_903131615.1. NCBI lineage: Eukaryota > Metazoa > Chordata > Actinopteri > Spariformes > Sparidae > Diplodus > Diplodus sargus. The sequence continues at coordinate 79,163 of CAEMYA010000165.1, read as the reverse complement.
TATGTCTAAAGTGCAATATAAACTTTACACTGGCCTAAAGAAGTATTCCAGCCATTAAGAATTGCACATCTATAAAGTAAGACCACTTGCAAGAGAACAGTGAAAACTGCAGCAGCAGAGACTGAGATATGCTGACTTTTGTCACCTAGCATGGGTCAAAGTCAAAAAACACTGGAGCCTGCAATGCAGAGTGTCTGTTAAACTGTGTATAATAAATGTGTATTATCTGAGGTCAAGCTTGAAATGATTACGTGACTTAGTTATGACAAAGCTCCTTCAGAGCCATGGAGGACATTATACAACACATGCTGAGTAGCACTAGTCAGGACTAGGAATGAGTGCCGTCCAACAAAAACATTTACTTAATATTATCTCATAAGAATAAAATAATGTTCCAATGCTCTACACTGTAATTCCAAAGCATCAGTGTGCACCAAGCAAAAACTCAACGGAATTCACTCCATTACAAGCTTTTCACCAAAAAGGTTAGTTTTCTCTGAAAGTATTCAGTATCACACTGAAAACTTAACTCAAATGCTTGAAGAAATGAAGCACACATTCCTTAATAATAACATTAATCAAGAGTACTCCAGAGGGACATCTGGAAACTCAAACATTAGCAGTGAAATCAAACTGAAGCAACAGGTTTGGAGTTATATGGCCAGCTCATTCACCCTGCTTTAGTTTTTGTATAACCTTAATGACAACACTGTCTGTTCCAATTAGCTCAGTCCTGCTCCACAATCCATTTTTCAAACTTTATGACAGTTTTAATTGTTACCATCTGCTGCCTGATCGACCTGCTCATGAGCCACTTTACTCACATGTGTGGATGCAGACAAAGAAGTCTATTAGGTGCAAGTTGCCTTTGCTGCAGTAAGGTCACTTAGGCATTAAATTAGTTCCAGCCCAGCGATCCTCCCTTTCAGCATGTGAGCTGGAACACACACAGACACACGCAATACTGAATAATGAATTTTTATGCTTTATCGCCATCTTTTCTTCCCTTCTCTTGGCTCATATCAACTTCTCTTTCTTCCTTTTTTAAAAGAGGCCTGCTACATCATTCTTAGTTTATTATTGTGGTTGTTGCTCTACTCCTTTCACAGTGGTGTTGTTTTGCTCACTCTTTAGTTTTGCATGGTATGCAAGTTTCTATTTTAAAATGCAAAACTTCTGCTACATTTATGCTGCTACATCCACACTACCCCTGCAGTTCAGGACCCCCACAATGGAGACTTTTGGAGATGCTGTTGGCCCCACCGTCGTTTAAAGCTCTGGGATTGCATCCTTATCTGAATGGGCAGAATGAGCCATTTGGAAACAATGATACAGACAGCCAAACTTGCTTCCTGATTGGCTCTTATCAGTGATGATGTGTCCCTCCCGGATTCGTAAGGCCCCTAACATGTTACCCTTTTCTAGAAGAAAACAAAGACATCAGCCTTGACTATGAGTGGTTAATTCAACATAGATAACCAATTACAGGTGGTGCTGAGCTGTTGTCCATGCTAGCAGCTGTTGTGCAGTTAAATCTTGCATTTTAATTATGCGACTACTGTTGACATGCACAGCAAATAATGAGTCTAGGAAGAACCAGTGCCTGGTGGGATCATTTTAGGATAGGATTTTAGGACAAATGAGGATGGATCAGGGGTGTAGTGCCATTTGTTTAAGTATTCATATTGGAGTGCACTTAAGATGCATGCACCAATATGTGACGCACGCTGACATGCAAGTGGTTATGTTATTTTTAACAATAACATCGTGATTTTTTGATAAAAATCACCACTGCTAAAAAAAATTAGGGGAACACTTTCATCAAACATCAGCTCTTATCGAATGAAATATTCAAGTTACTGATTTACATTTCATGATTTGCTGAGAACAAAATCACATAACAGCGGACACTAGAAACCAAAACCCATCAACCCATTGAGGGCTGGATTCAAATTCACACTGAAAATCAATGTAAAACATTGACATCACAGGCAAGTAACAGCGACTGAAGCATTCGAGGCCATTAGAAGGAATGGCGTCTCCGTGGACCTGGCAAAAACACACCTGACACCTGCTGGGAACAGAGATTTGCCCTGGGTGCACACTAGAGCAGAAAGAAAGGAGACCGCGAGAGGCTCAGAGATATGAACAGTATGAACATGTTGCTAATAGAAATCAAGAGGTATTGTGAGCCTAATTTTTCATACTGTTAAAGTTCAACTCTAAAGCCCAAGCAGTTAACAGAGCACACACATCCCTGTCATCTGCTGAGCTGTTTCAACACACAGACATTTAATACATCTATCCCCTTACTATTTTGCCCCTCCTTCTCCAGAATGATAATTACATTAAAATATACCTGAACTATAGTCTTCACTCTTTTAGTTACTTATTTGTAACTAAAGAGTGGAGAAACAACAACAACAACAACAACAACAACAACAACAACAACAAAAAGTTTGCTCAACAATAGAGCCTGACCGATAAAGGATTTTTAAGGACGATACCGATACAAATATGTATATTGTTTTATTGTTATTTATTATTAACAACAGAACAGAGGAACATCAAAATATATTCTAGGGTTTGTGGCGTTCTAAACGAGTGTTGCCAACAGGGACGTTGTAGAGCAGGGGTTCCCACACTGTTTTAGCTTGCGAGCTAGGGTTGTCAAAAGTATTGAAACTCAAAAAAGTATCGATACTAAAATGTTGTATCGAATACAATACTCATTTTCAAAAGTATCGATACCGATTATGTTTTGCACTACCTCAGACCTGAAATTTGTTATCATAGTTGCGGTTTCTTTTTGCACAACTGTTTTTTATTATAAATATTCAACGTGTGGTTCTGTTAATTGTTATATGTTGTAACAGAGGTTATTTTTTGCATTTTTCTTGTTAATCAAAATATTTCTTTTAAATTTTGGGGTCTTTTTTTAATCCTTGTGGTATGGAAAATGGTATCGAGTATCGAATATTTTCCTGAGTATCGGTATCGAGATGAAAATTTTAGTATCGTGACAACCCTATTGCGAGCTACTTTCAAAATGACCAGATGAAAATGATCCACCGACATAACAAATACTGAACATCTATTTATTCATACATACACTGAGTATACTTTATGTAACACAATGCATAACTGATATTGAGAGAGTAATGTAACCCTTGGTATTGCACATAAAAATTGACAGCACCAATGCACATAGGTGACAAACAGCCATCAATTTTGCTCACAGTTTACACTCTGGGAGCTGCTGGTTTTCTCCATAAAGTTTTTGAATGACTGAAAAATGAACTATCCCTGTGTGCATTCTTTCATGGCTGCTCTTCTTCAGTCATATTTGTAAACACCATCCATATAAAAATGCACGACTGGGCTGTATCTCTGGTGTCTGTCGACTGCAGTGAGAGGACCAATGGAGGACCAACGGAACAACGATGGACAGCCCACAGAGTACATCGGTTTGAAAGTCAGAGTTGCTAGGCTAACAGCTGATTGGCGAGGCTAACAGCTGATCAGCGGGGCTAACAGCTAATCACCGAAGAAAGGTGAGTCCATGGAGCCAATTGTTCAGCCTTCAAAATTAGCAGCACAGCCCCAGAGCTTGTAGGGACAACCTGTCTTTCTTTTTCCAAACAGAAAAAAAAGTTTTGCTATAGATTGAGAAGAGCCGATATTCACGGCAGCGTCCTCTTGCATGATAGAGTGACTTAAGAGTGACCATAATGATGACCTTTGCTTGCGAGTTCCGCTGTGTGAAAAACGACTGCTGTCCGATTAACTGTGATGTTAGTTCCCTCACCTTTCTCCTTCTCAGCTCGCTTTTTGGAGGGAAGTCAGTGTCGTACTTTTTACGAACAGTTCGAAAGTGCCTCTCAACAGTCCCCTTCTTCGGAATAGCGATGGTAGCTAGCGCGTTTGCGCATGCATGGTGACCCGTGACACGTGACCCTACAAGAAGAGATCTCAGACTGGCTGTCCTGTACGTCAATCAGGTGGCATAGACTCAACCTGTTATAGAATGCCATTATAAATGCTGATACCGATAGTTTGGAAAATGCCTAATATCGGCCGATAATATCAGCCCGCCGATAAATCGGTTGGGCTCTACTCAACAAGTAAAGGGACTTGAATAAGATGGCAGGGCACTGCCTAAAGTTGGAAGTCAATGTTACACTGGTTCCTAATTTTCTTGTTAATATAATCTGTGATCGTTCCTTGTGTTTATGTTGCCAGCGCATGTATAGTGAAATATTGTCATTGTGTCCTGGAACTTCAAACTATCTTCATGGAAAGTGAAGGGCTTAAACAATCCAATAGACAGGAGTAGGGTAATGACAAAAATTACATAAAATGAAACATTTGCGTACAAGAACTTATTTTGCAGCAGTTTTAAAACTGAGTCGCAGGTATATACCAGAGCAAGGCAAAAATAATGATTTGTCCACCCTTCCTTGTGTTTATCTAAATCAGGGGTTCTCAACCTTTTGCAAGCTGGCCCCCCCAAAGCTGGTTCATTGCAGTTGCCCCCCCCAGGAAGAAGGGGAAAAAAGAAAAAACACAGCTGTCCAGAATTGCCACAGGCCCTGTTTTTGTGAATGAGATATCTGGGGGCGGGTCGGTAAGGTAACGCTGAGTGGCCTTGATGCCTGTCAGTCATGATGAGTCGTGTCTCGTCACCTCTCCACTGTGTCTGCAGACAGAGAAACGTCTAGCGGCTGATTCTCCCGAGTTTTCCTCTGCATATCTTACGACTAGGGATGGGAATTGATACGTTTTTATCTATATCAATGCCATTGTCGATTCTGCCTATCGATTCAATTCCTTATCAATTCACATATCGATTCCTGAGTAGTTAATTAAGTGGCAAAAAAGGAGTTCTACACCATCTTCTGCACCAAAAGCAACCATTTCATTTTTTCCCAAAATTATGCCTGCACAAGACTGTGAACATAAACATATTCAACTTAAACATAGAATAAAAAACTGCATCCTGCTTGCAGTTGCAAGGCGACAGAGAGCTAATGCAGGATATTTAATGTCAACATTACCGTCGTCAACGCAGGTCTCAGTGAAGCTTGTTTGACCAGCAGCAACGCAGGCGCCCTAACCGATATTACAGCATTATTAATTATATATTTAATTTATATAGCGCCTTTCAGGGTACCCAAGAACATTTAACAAATGAAACAAACAAAACAAATAACAAATGGAGCGCCTGCCAGAGGCATACAATTCCGATGGAATTGCTCAGTTGGAACCGGTTCTGAGTTGGAACCGGTTCTCGATTCCCATCCCTACTTACGACAGAAAGTTTGAATTTCAAGTCGTACTTTTTATTGTTTTGCTGCACAGGAGCCATGGCGATCATCAGTGTGATACTGACTGACAGAAAGCAAGAACAATAAGTGAACAAGGCGAAGAAGAAAAACGTGCAGTGTCAGTGGTCACGTCTTCTTCCTTGATTTAAAAAAAAAAAAAAGAATAAATTAGACTCAGGCAGTTATTTATCAAAATATACACCTGCACCCAGCGTTTAACAGGGACCCTGCGGTTAATTAAAACCCAGCTATAATTTGGTAATATACAGTACATTTACACCTCGCTCTGTCAGCCAGAGCTATGATTGGTCTGCCCCTAGTTTGGAGGGACATACATCCTGGTGACAAATACCATACATTATATTCTGCCCCATATGCAGTGGACATAGGATTCTGTATTCTGAGACATCTTAGATCATTCACCAATCTACTTGACATTACATGTAGTTAATTACTAGTCAGAGTTCCAAATTGACAGTTAAGTACCTTGTTATGAGACTGAATTATTGAATTGGGAATGGAGTGGTGCTTCTCCTTGGTCAGGGTGGAGTCAGTTCTGTGTAGGTGTCAGAAAACTGCCCCAGTCTTCAATCTTCCAGCACCATGTTTCACTGTGGCTTTGAAACACTGTGGTATCATTCTCTGTTCCGTGTCTGTCCCAACATACACCACTCTGTTACTTGCACTAGGGATGCACCGATACGACTTTTTCAGTACCGATGCCTATGCCTGGGCTTTGTGTATCTGTAGCTACCCAATACTGATCCGATACCGTTGTTGAATTAATAATAAACTGTATAACGGTCTCGGAAAAATACTTGCTTGATGGAAGAGAGTACCTTGGCTCCAAGTATTCCAGTAGGCAACGGAAGCCCTCATCTTCACCAACTGACATTGGTTGAGCATCTAAAACAATGAATTCTAAAACTTTCTGTTATTGCCAATGCTTTCAAGCTTTCCATCGGAAACCTTTCGCGTTAGTTAGTTGCTGGGCTGTACTGTCTCCTGCTCCTTTGGATTTGTTAAGCTGCAGGAATTTGGCGTGCTCCTTAGCATGGTGCTTTTGGATGTGCTTGATTAAACTGGTGGCATTGTATTTTGCAGTACTACCACCACTCCTCGAAACATTTACTTTGCAGACATTGCAAACAGCCAGTCGAACTAGTTGGCGTGGCAAGTGAGAAATATCTCCGCACAGCCAAATCTTTCGCTTGCTCCATGTTGCTTAATGGTAAACTCAACTCTTCCAGCATGCGACACACGTGCTGCTGACGAATAACGCAGGATGTGCTGCGACGAAGGAAAAAAACAAAAAACTGGAACGGCCCACGGATCTGTTAATTTTCCGATCCCCGATCCTGCTATTTTGTCAATATTGGGGCCGATATCCGATCTTAACCCTTGTGCCCTCCTCGGGCATTTTTGTACATTTTTCTCGACTTTTATCTTTTGATTAAGCGATCATTTTGGCTGTATTACAGCTTGTAGCATGGATTTTTGCAGGAACTCTTCTTTGTAGTCAAATTTTTGAAATCCAGTGTCTTTTACTCTTACATGTATTTTATTTGCCTGTAATGCATTTTGCACCCTTTAACCACCTTCGTGGCAAAAATGTACACGCACAAAAAAACTGCCATTAAATCACCATACATCTATATTTTTTTCTGCTTTTTTTTCATAAATCACTTAAACAACTTACTCAAAACTACAAATCATTCAATAATGTTCAGGATTTTAACCCTTTAAATTAATTGAATTATGAATTACAAAAAAAAACACAAAAAAAGGATTATTTTCCATATAATAAGTAGTAGGCTGATGGGGCTTTGGTGGTGATTAGAGTCTTGGATATATCAAAGATTACCAACAAAATTGATTTCATTGCATCAGTATTTTTTATGTAGTAACAGATACTCCCTCTAACCACCTTCGTGGCCAAAAATGCCCCATTGACTTCCATTAAAACCATTTTTTAATCTCACTGCCATAACAGTATAAAACCATGCATTCTGTAATGTCAGCATGCCATTTTGAAGAAAAGTAGTGATGTACATTTTTGTTGTATTTCACCAAATTCAACCATTTTCCCATTGTAGGCCGATGCATGAAATGTTTGTGTTTTTGCCAGTTATATTATGGAGCCGGGTGACTACCAGGGCCCAGTGTGTGTGTGTGTGTGTGTGTGTGTGTGAGAGTGAGTGAGAGAGAGAGAGAGAGAGAGAGAGAGAGAGAGAGAGTGCGAGAGAGAGAGACAGAGAGAGTGTGTGTGTGTGTGTGTGTGTGAATCTGTATGCACACACTGATCATTTCAGGGGTGAATAAAGGTCATCTTTTGAGGAATGTGTTTCATGTGTCTTTGAAAAGGTGCTTGTGTGAAAACATGTCTTTGCTCTAATCAGAAACAACGCAAAAACAACTGTTAGTGTGTTTATGCACCTGGCTGCTTTCACAGCCAAAGATAAACATGCAACTTGTCTGAGGGGTCATTTCAGTAGTGAGCAGAGAAGGATCAAAAATTAAATGCATTTCAGAAGAGAAGAGGCATTAGAAATGGTCATGCAGCCTTTATCTGACAGCAAGCTGCATGATTCATCCGAGGAAGACACCAGGGATTAAAATGAACGCCATCCCGTCGTCCCGGGGACGTAATAAATTGTCATCGGGAGGATCAATAATCTAACTCGGGCTGACCTCGGGACGACGAGAATTTTGGCTGACTACATTTTTCTGTTTAAAAGTTTTCATCACTTTCTGCAAACCAGAATGGTGGTCGGTGGCAAAAGATCTATGTGAACCGGTAAATGGAACAGGACTGACTGGCGCGCTCGCGTTTATGTTGTTCTGTGACACAAGTGGCAACAATGTTGCAGCATGTTGCGCTCGCGCTGTTTACCGCTCGAGCTCGGACTAGGCGAGGATACTGTGGTAGCTACTACCACTCAACACGATGTTGCGCTGGCTGAAGCCTAGAGGAGAGTGTACCCAGCCCCAGGACATAGCCCAACCAGTGTGACGTGAGAGTGATGGTGAAACAACTTTTCCCACAGAGCCTGACGTAAGCTAACGCTACAGAATCACCACTCTCTCGGCAACGAAAGCTGCTACATTGAGTCTTGGGGCAGAGAGCTTTTAGTGGCTAACGATGCCAGTAAGCTAGGAAGCTAAGAAACTGTGGGAATTGTGGTAGAAAGATACTTTGATAACGACTGATACTTTAACGTCCCACACATTCAGACATGTC
>CAEMYA010000165.1:55779-69542 GCA_903131615.1 Diplodus sargus | reverse complement strand
TTGCAAATGACAAACTGATACGGGAGGCGTTGAGTGTCAGGATGGAGTGATGTGGATGCCCAAGAGATTTGGGCATACATGGGACTTCTCATCCTGACAGCGCCATTGACCAGCTCCACTAGAAGGAGAGGTGTGTGCTGGTTGTGCAGAGGCCTGAAAAAGAGGCCTTCCACCACCAAGTGTGCATTTGTAGGGAACGCTAGGTCACATGCTGCAGGACCACACACACACACATACACATACACATACACATAAACACATAAACACACACACACACACACACACTTTGAAAATTTGAAACCTCCTGTCTGTCCAGAAGAAGAAGAAACAATAACTTTGATATTTCAACAGCAGCTGTAGACTTGTATTTTGTTTAACCCTCAGATTACACACATACACACACACACACACACACCATATAATCAATGCCTGGATATTTCTGTTTATATTTCATATTCCATATGTTCTATTTTGTTTTTTGTTGTCTAAATTTCCAAAGTTGTTGTTCAAATTGATGAATCAGATGTTGATTTAAGAACATACACACACACAGGGCCCTGGTAGTCACCCGGCTCCATAATGTAACTGGCAAAAATACAAGAATTTCATGCATCGGCCTACAATGGGAAAATGGTTGAATTTGGTGAAATACAACAAAAATGTCAAATATCACTTCTTTTCTTCAAAATGGCATGCTGACATTACAGAATGCATGGTTTTATACTGTTATGGCAGTGAGATTAAAAAATGGTTTTAATGGAAGTCAATGGGGCATTTTTGGCCACGAAGGTGGTTAGAGGGAGTATCTGATACTACATAAAAAATACTATGAAATCAATTTTGTTGGTAATCTTTGATATATCCAAGACTCTAATCACCACCAAAGCCCCATCAGCCTACTACTTATTATATGGAAAATAACTATTTTTGTGTGTTTTTTTTAATAGATAATTAGTAATTCAAATAATAAAACTGGCATTTAAAGGGTTAAAATCCTGAAAATTATTAAATATTTGATCATTTTGATCAGGGAACAAGTTGATTAAGGGATTCAAGCAAAAAAAAGCAGAAAAAAATATCGACGTATGAGGTTTTTATGGCAGATTTTGTGCGCATACATTTTTGCCACGAAGGTGGTTAGAGGGAGTATCTGTTACTACATAAAAAATATTGATGCAATCAAATAAATTTTGTTGGTAATCTTTGACATATTCAAGACTCTAATAACCACCAAAGCCCCATAAGCCTACTACTTATTATATGGAAAATAAGACTTTTTTGTAATAATCCATAATTCAAATCATAAAACCAGCATTTAAAGGGTTAAAATACTGAAAAGTATTGAATGATTAGTAGTTTTGAGTAAGTCTGAAGTTGTTAAAGTGATTTATGAAAAAAAAGCAGAAAAATATATAGATGTATGGTGATTTAATGGCAGTTTTTTTGTGAGTGTACATTTTTGCCACGAAGGTGCTTAGAGGAAGTTTTTTGAGGAGGGCACAAGAGTTAATATGGGATCGGTGCACCCCTAACTTGCACTAATCGATAACTGGGATTCATCAGTAAAAATACTTTTTTCATCATCCACTGTAAAATTCCGACTTTCTTTAGCCGACTTCAAGTTTATATCCCCGTTTCCCCTCCTGAGAAGTGGTTTAGAAACAGCTACTCGTCCAGTTTCTAAACCACTTCTGAACCACGACTGCTGATTGGAGTCTTGTGCTTTATATTCAGAAAATTCGGTATCTGTCTTTTAGTGTCTTCATCTAACTCTTAAAACCCTGAAAAAAGTTTTCCATCTTATTTTGATCAGTCTGTTTTGATAAAAGTGCTCGTGACATCTCAAATGTGGATTTGAGTTGAACATTCAGCCCACTTTGTAGAAAATAACAAGATATATATTGTGTTCTGCCATTCAGCCTGACAACACATGAATGTGGAATGGATCTTATATGCTAGTATATATATTCTAATGATCTATTAATGTTCCCCCCACTCTTTCATCTCTTTCATTTCATTCTATCTGTGAATTTCTGTTGTTTCTCTAAATTGCCGATGTTATTTGGGGTGTTTTAAATGTGAGCTCTCCCTCATGCCTCTTAGGACATGGAGATCTGTTTTCTCTCCTACTCTATGCTGGATTGTTTAAGTGTGTTACCAGATGTTTGATTTGAAAGAGGTCTAGATTGTTAGTTTTTCCAACATTCCCCCATGAGCAAGCACTTGTGAACAGCAGCACGGAAAATCTTGCCTTTAAGGGAAGGAAACCTCGAGCCGAACTCTGTCCACAAAAGCATTGTTTCTTTTCGTTACATCCTAAATGTGCTGAACAATGTCAAAAATGGAGGAGAAATGAAAACTGCTGGTTTCTGAGTAGCCACAGCTCACTCCAAAAAATCTCATGAATCCACATAGACCGACGGGTCCGTCCTCTCTCCATACTTGCTTCAGCCCTTCACCCATAGCAAGGGCTACAGCCAGAACTCTACTTTGCAAGCACAGTTTTATATAAAGCACTTGTCAATAGCACATGCCAACTGTCATATTTGGTACTTTCAACAATAAATGAACTATTACTTTCACAGATATTCCTTATCACAGTAACCACACTGTCTGAGCCATACAAACTGAAATTAAATTAAAATCGTGTTAATAATATACATACAGATATCGTCTTAATAATCCAACAAAGCTTTTCGGCCTAGTTGCTTTTTTCACAAATAATTGAGTAGTTGATTAGTAACTGTAACTGTGCACGCTGCACCAATCAGAACCACCTCCTGCATCTCTTTTTTAGTCACTGAACCACTCTTCTGCCTGTGTGAGTGCATTGCTGCCAGCTTCAGCATACAGCATCAGTATATTTCAAACAAACAGGCACAGAGAAACATGTGTTACCCTTCTAACAGGTCCATGGTAGAAGTGACGACCTCAGCGTACAGCAGGGTGTGCCCCAGTAGGCTGGTCTTCAGGTTCTTGCTATAGGACTCCATACTGAATTGCGCCCAGCTCTCGGAATCTGTAGAGTCGGTGACTAGTGCCAGAGGGCCTTCAGGGGGCATCGGACCATTCTGGAGCTCAGAACACGATGTCATCTTGAGGGAGACCTTGGGCAATGTGAGGAGGCCATTTTGATCTGCATGTGTCTGAAGAGACCTCAGGAAGCTGGCCTTGGCCTCCTGTTTGGAAGAGAGAGGAGCACAGAAGGACAACAATACCATCAGTTGCTTCTTTGATATTAAATATTGAAGCCGCTTCTCTACAGACACCCCATCTACTCAGCCTCTTCAAAAAGTTTTGAATAGCTTTTGCATTGCAATACACAATGCCTTGAAATTGACTATTGGGGCAGTAAAACATCTGATAAATAAAATGTTATTCAAGACTTGTCTTATTTTTGATAAAGTCAATAATGTGTTGATCCATCTCTTCATGTTCAGGCTCCAGTACGCTGTCCATGGCTCTCAGCTACAATCCCACTGGATCCTCCAACATGGAGTGCTATGGCTCAGAGGAATAGAGTAAGTTGTATCAAACCGGGCACACACGCATTACTCACAATGGTGAACATAAAGTTTTTGACTGAATCGATCTTCTTCAGCTGCAATAAGTAGAACCACACAAGTTATTATATTCAGAATCAACTATCTGGAATAAGACTTGTAATGTCTGTAATGGATTTTACAGTGAGAATTAATGAGCTAAATTAGTTAATGAGTGTGTGTAGCTAATCAATAAAATTGTGCAATTAAGCAACACTTCCAGTCTTCTCTGTTCTCGTTACTTCCCGTTAATTAGCTTTCTTTCCTGTGTCCTCTCACAAACAAAACATGTAGTCTTAACGTGTTTCATCTCTATGTGGTCAATATGTTATTTTGTTACGGACTTCCATCACCTCTCTTATTAGATTTTACTTTGTTCTCTCGTTGTCTGCATATGAATGATGTAGTAATATGATTAACTTTTTTGACTACATGATTTACACAGAATGATACTGACATTTGACAGATGGATGAACTCAGTTCAGTTCAATCCAGTGACAGGGTTCGATGAGAAATATGGCTCGTTGAACCCTGTTACTGGATTGGCTGAACATAACAGATTGATCCCAGTTATATATTATCAAGTGATTGGATTAATATCGAAGCAATTTGATTAAATCAGTTGAGATATGATGATAACATAATCTCTGCAGCATGTCTCTCTGTGCTCTCATTTTACCTGGCAACTTTCGAACATTAGTGGGTTTTAAGTGATTCTGCAAAATAGCAATCTTGTACTAACTTAGCTGAATTTTTTGACATTAGAATGAAGTTTCTGCATTGAGAAATGTGATAGACCTTAAGGGCCAAAAACCATGGCAGATAAATAATGATAAAGGATTCTGGTGTCGAAGAACATATGTTCACCTAGTCTACTTATTCAGGTAAACAGCTTCCAAACTGCGTAGCCCGAGTAACAATGCCAGACAGCAAACACTTGCGGAAACCTACACCCTGGCTCAATCCCAATGTCCACACTCACGGCCTCACAGAGTCGAGCTCATGCTGCATTCACACGCTACACAGATATTCCCATTTCCCAGGTTAAGCGGTTGTTCTTCTGACATCGGTGTGTTCATGTTAGAATGTGGGAGCAACACGTGTTTGTTCTACATTTTAGCGCTCAGATCATTTAAACAACATGTTGACAGCTGTCCTAGTATTTGAGTGATAAAAAAGTGCAAAGGAAACCATATAATGACTATACAATAAATTACTTTGGTAAAAGTTTTTTTCCCATTTGAGGGAGAGTTGAATAGTCCTAGTTGGAAATATGTTTTGCCAATTATCCTGACACCACATAAATGCACCTTCATTCCTGTTAAGTCTACAAGAGCTTTGGGTCACCCCACTGTCAAATTGTCAAGTGCATGAGGGCTCTCTCGCAGTGATTTCCAGCCCATTTTGCCTACCTTAAGTAAGGGAATTACCTGCAGTTCACGGTGTTGTGATGTTAAGCATGGATTTACCAAAGGAAGCCCTGAAACTAACCCTAACCCAGCCCCTAACCCTAACATAAAAAACAACTCGAAAAACCAGTAATTCAAGAAAATTGTGCTCTTGAATATCTTAACAAATTACAATTTTACTCTACGTGTACTTTTGTATTTGAAATTTGAAATTTCTTAATTCACTACCTAAGACCTAACTGAAACCTGTAACTGAATGTGTTTTGTATGCATGTACTGTATATGAACCCCTGAATTTTTATTTCGACAATTTTTGTTAAATGGAAAATGTGAAAACCACAAGACAAAATGATAACTCCGAAAGTGCTGACCAATATGGGTCCTTGCCACCTCTTGCAGTCAAGCACCTCCCAGATAATGTCAAATAAGGATTTGAGGTTTCAGGGCTTGTGGCCTTTAGGAGAGACACTGGGATTGGCATCTGGATATTTAACCTGATCTCCTCCAGACAAAAACATCCTGACAACTTTAGGATTGAATAACAGCTAATGGAAGCGATCCAAGGTAGTATATTGAAGGCACAAAGACCATTGTGCAGACATGTTGAGGCACATAGCTACCAGCGTTTCTCCTGGCAAGACTCTACTGCAATCTGGAAACAATTCTGCAGCCCCCAATTTTCATCAGCAAGATCCTTGTTGGTACAAAGTGGCTGGGGCAGCAGGGTCAAAGGTCATACAATAATCCAAACATACAACAATGTATAAATTAATCAATCCATTGATTTGTATAGCACCTATTCACAATAGAAGTTTTCTCATAATACTTTCCAATTAGGGCAGGTCTAGACCATTTATTTACAAAGACCCAACTTGTCCTGCATGAGCAAGCACTTGGCGATAGTGGCGAGAAAAAACTACCTTTTAACAGGCACAAAAATCGGAGCAGTACCAGACTCACTGAGTAAAATTCTGGAAAGCATAATCAGTGCTCAGATTTGGTCATATATGGAAACTAATGATTTACTCTCTGCCAATCAACATGCATATCGTAAGGAGCATTCCACTGCGACTGCTCTCTTTGAGATGACAGATCAATGGCTAGAACAAATTGATTTGGGAAAATATGTTGGTGTACTATTTTCGGATTTTAGTGCAGCATTTGATTTGGTAGACCATACAATATTACTGAAAAAACTCCTTCATTATGGGTTCCAACAAACCGTGCTTGACTGGATTCATGCTTATTTATCTGAAAGAACACAATCTGTTTATATAAATGGATCATATTCTTCGCCTCTGAATATACAGTGTGGCGTGCCTCAAGGCAGTTGCCTTGGGCCCCTCTATCTGTTATATACAAATGACATTTCTTATGCTTTAGTCCGATCAAAAATGACAATTTTTGCGGATGATACTACTGTGTATGTACCGGGGTATTCATGTGTGGACATACAGACATCACTACAGCAAGACCTGGAAACAATTAAGGATTGGGCTGACATGAACAAACTTGTATTGAATGTAAAGAAAACAAAAGTAATGCTTATTGGTTCTGTGAGGAAGAAGCAAACTCTGCCCTTCTTACAGCTCATGACAAATGGTACAATGATAGAACAAATAGATGAGACTAGACTATTAGGTGTTCAACTTGATAGTCATCTGTCTTGGACACCACATATATCTAATCTATGTAAGAAGTTGGTTCAGACTGCTGTTATGGTTGGTGGAATAGCCAAATATTTACCCAAAAAAATATTGAGACAAGTAACCCATGCTTTAATTGTGAGTCAGGTAAATTATTGTGCTGCCGTTTGGGGTAATGCTGGAGTGGGAGAAATAAGTAGACTCCAGGCAGCGCAAAATAAGGTTGCAAGAATTATTCTCAGATGTCCGAATGATACTCCGATTGAAGAGCGATACAAACAACTAGAGTGGTCATACATCAGGGATATGATAGCTAGAAATGTTCTTCACCTATTTTATAACTTACATGTTAAAAAGAAACCAGGACTTTTGATAAGCAGATTACAGCAGGTAAAAGACAGACATCTAGTCAGCACAAGAGCAGCTAGCACAAGTGATTATGTTTTACCCAGGATTAGACTTGTAACTGGTAAAAGGATGTTTTCTTTTCAGGCTGCAAAGCTATGGAATCGTCTACCTGACCTCATTAGGAATTTACCAGAAAAACATTTTAAACAAAACATTAGGGGTATTTTTTTGAGAAGTATTTGAACTCTGTTATGGTAATTGTATGACTGTGATTGAGGGATAGTTTTTTTATGTAATATTATCTGTATAAGTTTTGTTTTGAGTATATAATGCCATTCATGTGTTGTATGTATGTTTTTTGGTTGTGTCTGTTTTATATTGTATTGTGTTTTAGTTATACTGTATTGTGTTTGCATTGTATTCTGTATTCTGTTTTTATGTTATGGACTCTTGGAAGAATAGCCCAAATGGGCTAAAAGAGATCCAAATAAACAAACAAACAAACTCAATGGTGGGCGACCATGTAGACAGAAACAACGCCACTTCTGCTATCTCTACAAATATTACCACAACACATTTTTTTTGGGAAGCCCTCGCTCTGTGCCTAAAAAGGACACCTCACTAACTACTAAGTGGAGGGGTCAAAGTTGAAAATGTGACCAGCGCTGCTTTGAAGAATTACTCAGGTCCTTACTTCCTGCTTCTCAACCTGGAGCTCTGACTCCCCCTAGTGGTTGTTTCTGAGTACATGCATAATCAAGACCACATCTTCCACTGAGACCACTCCAATCCTGTTTAACTTGCTAAATCTTAAAGAGACAGTGCAAAAGTAATGATGCTGTTAATTGACATGTTTTTAAGCATCCATAAATATTTCACAAAAGAAAAATTCTGTAAAAAAATACCTTGTTGACTGTAACACATATAGCGTAAAAAAAAGCCTCTATGCTCACTTTAAAGTTGGAAAAATCTGTTGAAAAGTTGAAAATCTGGACATGTCCAACATTTCACTTTTACAAGTGTGATGAGATAACTTAAAAACTAGAAGAGTAGAAGACACCTTGTGTCCAATAATTACACTTTTAAATCTAAAACATTTATATATCCGTTCATCCTGGAATCTTCAATGGAAAAAACAGTAGTAGACCTTAAACTTTGTTCTGGAGCTTGTCTTTTCTAGCTTTCATTAACTCAAACTTTGCTTTTTGACAGGTACATCACTGCAACACAAAAGCTATGAATGTCTGTTTTTGACAAGACAACCAGCAAATTAACACCTATTTAGTTAACAGTTATTTCCCATCCCCTTAAACTTAAATTGAGACTTTGGTAGTAAGATGTACTTGATGTACTACAATGAACTTTGAACTGACCTGGGACCTCCAAGGTCATGTCAAGGATTTTTCTTGAAAAGAAATGATGCTACAACTGTGCGGCTGTTTTGCTACCAGTGGATCTGCTGCTCTAAAGAAAGTAAATGGAATAATGCAGGAGGAGGATTGTCTCCAAATTCTTCAGGAAAACCTAAAATTGTCAGCAAAATATTGGGTTTTGGGTGCAGGTGTGTGTTCCAACAGGACAATTATCCAAAACACACATAAGAAGTGTTAAATGGCTAAATCAGGCTGGAATTGAGGCTTTGGAATGGTGTTGGTCCCAACTTGAACCCCATAGGGAACATGTGGACTGTGCTGAAGAAACAAGTCTGTGCCAGGAAGACAACACATTTAGGTGAACTTCTGTCAAGAGGAGTGGTTATAAATTCCAGAAGCGTGTGGGTGGCTTCAAAAACACCTAACTGAGGTGAAAAATGGCCAAGAGACTTTTAACCAAATATTAGATTTACTGTATTGAGAATTAATTGTAGAAGCTTTCCATGTTGGACACAGTTCTGAATGCTTAGATGTAAATAACATCAGACCATTAGCTGAATACCAAGAATGTAATTAGCATCTCTCAACATAAACTGGATTTAATGAGCCTCTCTGCTCGACACTCCTCATATGCCTGTCCATGGCCTTACTTACTTACTTGGTTATTGTTGGCAGAGGATCTGCAAAGGAGTGTTGACTATTTTTGGCTTCTACATGAAAATATGAATTCAAATCAATTTTGAATCTCAATCATTCCAAATATTTTCTAGAAGCTTTTCATTAGCTAGACTGCTTGAACTTCATTTTTTTCTTAAAATAAAACCACATGATAAACAAACTGAACAGCACTCACTGCGGACAGTTACTGTGATGGCTGATCAAAGACTGATTTACTGCCCTCACATGTTAGTTATTGGCCCTCTGTACACAGACCTGCTGTAAGCCCCCTGCATTAATTTGCATACAATTACTAGGCCAAATTGTTTCCACATGTGCAGTATGCAGAATAGCTGTGTTGCCACTCATGCGATTAACTTTAATAGAAACAATCTGCTACTCATGGCGTATGAGTAAATGAGTAATGAATGGATGGATGAATGATAGATGATGGTTAAATGATGATGATGATGGGTGAATTGACACATTCGTTTTCAGGGGGCAGAATGTCTCAACTCCTGATGTAACACATCGAAAAAGTATTCTCCAGGCACTCCGACTAGTATCTTGCAATTGCATGCAAATGAAAAGCAGCTTTTAAAAAAAGACAACAATAATATTTACTCTGCTCTCTGTAATTAATCAGCAGTGTGGAAATATTTTGGATTGAAAAAAGAGTCAACAGACAACTTTTGCCCCCTAGGGTTTCCAAGAGGTAATATTGTTGGAGGGAACGTTGCAAGACAACCAGATTGTTTCCATATTTCCTGACTTGCAAATAACAACAACCCTAAACAAAGTGTGACTTTATTCAATCATTTAATCTATAATAGAAACTGATAGTCAGTTAACCTTCCTTTTCCTGGTGGTACCCAGTGGCCGACAACATTGTATAGTGATAGCAAAGTTTATAGGAAACCAGTGTAAATTTTGATGGTTTCATTATTCTATATTCATCACATTGTGCAATCAACATTTATTTCATAATGATACACTGAAGCAGAAAACTTGTCTATTGCCAGAGGCCACAGAATTCAATCGAAATCATATTGTAGCAGACCTTCTGATATCTGCTCATAGAGTTTTGTTGTCCCAAGAATTGAAATAATAACCCCCCCCACCACCATCGTGTCCTTCCTGAATCTTTCACTCAGAAATTAGGTATTATTTTTTGTATTCACAGTAAGCATGCACCAAGACAGAGGGCAGGTTTATGGGGCCAGAACAGTGACATTAAAATTTGGCATTCAAAAAACAAATTGGCTTTGAAAACAAAACCAGTACTGAAATAGAAAACATTGGCATTAAAACATTTGTATTGAAAAAAGTTATATTGGCATTGAAACAAGTTTTGGCACTGAAAATTTTTTTTTTTTAAAATAATTAAACTCTGAAAATCTTATTGTTTTACTTTATTGGGATTGTTTTGTATTTTTCAATGACAATCTTCAGATTTTTTCTTCATGCCACTTTTTTTTCAATGACAGATTTTTTTTTCAGTGACAGATTTTTTTTCAATGTCACTGATTTTCAGTTTCAACTCTCTGTCACTGTTTTGGCGTCGAGGGGGCGGAGCCTGAGGGGAGGAGCAAGTAGAGCGTGGTTTGCATATCATTAGAGAAGGTAATGGCAGCATGCTGCGGGAAGGCGGAGCTGGACTGTCGAGCCACTGTAGCATGTAGGACCAGTGTGCCGGCCGCCTCTGGGCAACACAGAGTCCAAGTACCTCACGGACTTTTCTTCAAGTTCTCTCCTGATATGTCCAAGTCTCTGTATATCTGTGTCTGTCGCGGAGCTCCCGAGCTCCGGTCCCTTTATAACGAGCTTCGGAGCGCGGAGCACGGAGCATTAGCACCAGTTAGCACAACAGTACAACAGCAGGCTTTCCTCGCTTGTTGTGTTGTTGCGAGCCAAGACTGCAGCACCGACGGCAGCGCTCCGGTCTGCTCCCCGAGCTCTGTACCACCGACGGCAGCGCTCCGGTCTGCTCCCCGAGCTCTGTACCACCATACCGCTGTAGCGACACTGTCTCCCCCATAAACTCAGTTCATGTGAATAATATCACTATTCATACTAAACTCAACAAGCTAGTATGCGGGGAAAGTCAGCTGTGATTGTGCTACTGTGGTTCATAGTAAAGTACAACAGATGGCTGTGATCAAGTAACAGACACATATTTTCATAGCTTATCAGGTAGTCCAACTTCCTCTCTGATTTTCTCCAAGCACTCTGCTTTATTGTCCGGTCTCTGTATGCGTGTACGTCAGTATGGTGGTACAGAGCTCGGGGAGCAGACCGGAGCGCTGCTGTCGGCGCTGCAGCCCCGGCTCGGAACAACACAACAAGCGAGGAAAGCCTGCTGTTGTACTGTTGTGCTAACTGGTGCTACTGCTCCGTGCTCCGCGCCCCGAAGCTCGTTAGCTCCGTGCTAGCTACCACCTTCCACAGGCATAAAGGGACCGGAGCTCGGGAGCTCCGCGACAGACACAGATATACAGAGACTTGGACACATCAGGAGAGAGCTTGAAGAAAAGTCTGTGAGGTAGTTGGACTCTGTGTTGCCCAGAGGCGGCCGGCACACTGGTCCTACATGCTACAGTGGCTCGACAGTCCAGCTCCGCCTTCCCGCAGGATGCTGCCATTACCTTCTCTAATGATATGCAAACCATGCTCTACTTGCTCCTCCCCTCAGGCTCCGCCCCCTCGACGCCAAAACAGTGACAGAAAGTTGAAACTGAAAATCAGTGACATTGAAAAAAAACTGACATTGTAAAAAAAATCTGTCATTGAAAAAAAAGTGACATGAAGAAAAAATCTGAAGATTGTCATTGAAAAATACAAAACAATCCCAATAAAGTAAAACAATAAGATTTTCAGGGTTTAATTATTATTATTTATTTTTTTTTTCAGTGCCAAAACTTGTTTCAATGCCAATATAACTTTTTTCAATACAAATGTTTCAATGCCAATGTTTTCTATTTCAGTACTGGTTTTGTTTTCAAAGCCAATTTTTTTTTTTGAATGCCAAATTTTAATGTCACTGTTCTGGCCCCATACAGGTTTTCCAAATCAAAGATTTTAAAACTAGACAAGAAAGGTTACTTTGGGTCGTGACAATGTCAAAATGTAATAATAAAAGTCTGCCAAAACAGCAATCCATTACATCGGAGCGCTCAAATGTTATAAGCAACAAAATTCATAAGGGCCCCTACCCACACTACACTGACTGTGCTAAGTATACTTCACAATTCAACAAACAAGTTATCAGTGTTCTGATATTTATAAACATTGTACAATATCCAACTTTTTGTTGGATACTGAAATACTCAGTGGAAACGTGCAAAATGTTTGAGAGCGTGCAAACTCAGCTCAGAAAGGTCTTGTTACTGTTATGCAGTGTCTAATGTGGACAAACTCTTTTGGTATGACTATGGTGTTGATGAATAGGCGTAACAAATAGAATCCAGGAGAGACAGATCCATTTGACATGACTGATGCAAAGATCACACGAGCGGACAGGACTTGACTAGCATCTTGCTTGTTTCACTGAAGTGCTGACAAATGAGTGCTGTGGATCTTACCTGAGAGGTGGCCAGCAGGTGGACTGAACTTGGGGCTGGAGACTGGTTTAGCACACAGTTGAGGCCAAGAGAGGTGAGGATCTCTGTCAAGACTTCATAACGCAGTGCGTTACAAATCTTCAGTTCATCAAAATCTTCTGACGTCAAATCCTGGGAGTCAGGAGCAATTTCCAGATGAACCTGCAGTTGGGGAACATAGAGATGTCTAACAAGTTTTTAAAACATTGATTTAGAAAAGGGACAGTGCCAGCAGGTGTAAGCATTTGTTCTTTTGCAAATATTAACATACAGTTCACTCATTTGTACTTGCAATGTCTCCATATCCTTACAACATATTCGAAAGGAGGCAAAGTACTTATAGCACTGACTCCCAACCTGTGTAAGACATCCAACTTATTACAATCTAACCATTATAGCTAATTCAATTTGTTCTGAGTTCATACCTAAAACTTAATCCATTTATTGGGCTACGCAGAAATGCTATGGGAGTGCCTGTGATGCAGAGCATGTGAGCGGAGCTGAGCGGCGAGAATTTCCGCTCCCCGCTTACGTGGGTGTTCGCTCTTTCGCTCCATCGCTCAAAGTTAAACCAGACAGCTCCGCTCAAAGACCGCTCTCCGCTCACCTAAAATTTCATTCAGCTCCGGTGAAATCGCTCCACGCTCGCTCAAATTTAAAAGAGGGAGCAATTCCTGACGTTGCACCTATATGGCCTGTCTGCTTGCTTTTCGAAATATTTTACAAACTCCGTCTCTCAACGAATGACCTCTGATGTAGGCTAAAGCCTGATTTATGCTTCTGCGTCGCTGCGACAGCGTAGCTACGCCGTCGACGCAGACCCCTACGTATGGCGGGTGGATAGTGCCACTGCTAGGATTACCAGGAGAAGGAGAAGGAGCAGCCTCCCCTATCCGTCACCGTCAGACCGTGTGGATTTTTGAATGGGAGTGAATGGGATAGCAGATAAGAGACCGGCGGCGACTTCACGGCGAGTGCATGGAAAGGACGTGTATCGACGGCGACGTGACGACGGCGTACATTAGAATTACTAACAAAATATATGTCTGAAACACGTCGTCATCAAAGTACGTCGTCACTAAGTACGTCGTCACCGAAGTACGTCGTCCATAAAGTACGTCCCCTTGTCTTAAGTTAATTACAAATTTAAAAATGTAGGCTATATTAATAATGAATAGGCCTATACACT